>KK112077.1:175520-307678 GCA_000611955.2 Stegodyphus mimosarum | reverse complement strand
TATCGACGAAGTAGATTTAATTACATTCAATAAGTTTAAATGAAATGCAGGAAAAAATGCGTATAATTTAATATTCCGTACAGGCAAGTCATGTGGTGTACACATAAGCCTTTTTTTTTTTTTTTTTTTTTTCAAAATTCAGTCTACGCTTTTTCTGGAATTTTTCTTAAATTCTTTTGCATTTGATTCTTACAAAAGTGGCAGGTATGGAACTACTGAAATCCAGAACTACTGAAACCTTCTATACGACCTTCTTCTTCTGTATTCTTTTGAACACGGCATATTTCTTCGCTGCAGATTCGTTTTAATCCTTCTCAAAACTTTGCTGAGCATATGATCAAACGTTTGCAAAACAAATGCAATTTTTTACGGTTTGCAAAACCACAAAACATTCATCTGGAAACCATAGATGTATCGAAAACTCTGTTAGGAAGTAATTTGCCGAATATACTTCTTAATATAAGGGAAATTAGGCACTAATGGCTCCTCTGAGGAATCACAAGTGAATATACTGCACGTATTTTTCAAAATGCGCTAAAAATTTCATTTATTGCTGGGATTCTAGCTGCATTTTTTTATCCTTTAAGAAATTAAATGCGATTTCACAAGATAAATTTGTAAAACTCTCTACATTCTTTTATTTTACGACCTTTTAATAAAAATTTGTAAAATATTATGTGCAGAAAAACAAAGAAAATAATTGGTTTTAGAACTAAATTTGAAATTTTTGGACAATAATAAGCTATTTTGCGAAAAATAATGCAAAGCTCTAGAAGGTGAATCGTATACTATGATTAATTTTCTAGGTAGGTGAATCGTATACTATAATTAATGACTGTAAGAAATCGTATACTATGATTTCTAACAGATTCGCGTTCTCTGTTAGAAATCTGTAAGAAAATTTTCTAATCTTCTCTGCAAGATCTGTAAAAAATCATACACTACGTTTTCTTACAGGTTCACATTCTAAAGCTTTTAATAAAAACTCAAAATAGCTTTTATTAATGTCCAAAAATTTTTAATTTAAATCTAAAAAAAATTGTTTTCTTGCACATAATATTTTACAAATTTTTATTAAATTGGTCTTAAAGTAAGTGAGCGAATATAGTTTTACAAATTTATCTTATAATTCTCTCATTTATTCTCGTAATAAATGAAGAAAGAAATGCTGCTACAATAAATAACATATCAGACAGCTAAAAGTGAACTGCGTATGCGTTAGAATTTTCACTCATTGTACTTAATTTGACTTAAATAAGAAAAGCTGCCGTTACAATAAATAGTTTATATCAGATATTAAAAAAATGAATTTATATCTTCATTTTTGTATATATAAATATATATATGTTATAAGTTTGACTCGGTGTTTTAAATTGACACAATAAAACATTAAGAAAGCCATCAGAATTTTAAATGTTGCTTCGAGATTCCACAGTAGTTATAAAAAGATGTAAAAATTTGCATGACAGTAAAAAGGAATAGCAAGAGGTGAATGGTTTTTACTACTGAGGCAAATATGGTTAAAATTTTAGTTTTAGCACAGAAAGATTAAGTTCAATGTGGTTGCCTATAGTAAGCATGTAGATTTAACGACAGAGATCAGAGTCCTGAAGAATACGACAAGAAAGTGATTTATAACGCTCAGTTATGCAAAATTGCCGAAATATAATGAATGGAAGTAGCAGTTCTAGAGAAACTTTGACTCATAGTTTAGATCTTTCAGAAAATCTCATAAAATGTCACAAAGAGATAAGTAAATCGTGTGTGCGGTCCCTTCAAGTCACTGCTCCCAAGCCTTTACGATGTGTCACACGACATATTTTTGACATCGCAGACGCAATAAGTCGTTCCAGTTGACAGTGCAAGAGACGTAACTTCACGATTAGTGTCAGGAGATTTTTTGCGTTCTGCACCGTGTCTGTCGTCAAAGCCTCTCGATTTTAGGAGGGGTGACGAACCAATGATCTGATTTTTCATGTGATATCGTTCTAGATATAACGAATCAGAGGATGTAAAATACTATTTTAAAATTAAGGAGGCTTGGATAATTCAGCCTGAAGATTTTCACCATAGGAGTAACACACAAGAAGGCTCCTGAACTCTTGCCTAGAGAGACCTACAATGTTGTTGAGTTCTCGACTAGAAAGACCTTCGTTAGCAGACTCCTCACACTACGAGGACTATAATTCATTTAAAAACTTATCTCTGCTATCTATGAATTATATATATATATATATTTAAAGAGCTTCTCGTATTTGTAATAAATATGTTTTGGGTTTAAATGCAGTAAGAATTACGCAACCTTACAAACTTCCCCAATCATTATAAGGAATCAGATACGCTACCGCCCGCCACTCAACGCAGAGTAACTCCCCCCCCACACACAGTAGTGACCAAACCCTCCAAATGTAATCTAAGAGCCTTAAACAAAAAATTTTCAACTTATTTGCTCTACATCCTCGAAAACCATTGTTACAAACAGTGAGGTATTTCTGTGTCTTATAAAAAATGTCATATATTTTACCATGTTATTTCATTTATTTAACTTTTAAAAGTGCCATCCTACTTGGTGTGGTGCTAATGATACAGACTACCATACCGTTGAATTCGGTTTTGAATCCCGATGAAGGCACTAATGTTTCTAAATTAATAGTATCTTAACAGATGAGGGCGCTTAAAACGTTTTTGAGCAGAAAGTCTGCCCCCCGCAAGAGGCTGGAGATAGAAGAGAGGTAAGTGATCCTTTGACGTATTTTCTGCAACAAACTGGAACGGAGCTGAAATAATTTATTTTCTCACTCATAAGACATTCAAGACCTTAAATAATAACACATTTTTCTCTTGGTAATCGTGAACTTCATGGACATGATCATGAATTCATTATGACCAAGAGGGCAGAGGTTATGTTCAGGCAAAGAGAATCAGCAGCAATTCTTAGTAAGTAGTGACTTTTAATTATATGGGGCTAATAAATAAAATTTTATTTGCTGATACACAATACTCGTACGTCTACATAGTTTTAGATCTGAATTTATAAATTTTGAGATTTGCAGAAAGCAGCCTTATAGCTGTTAAACTTCTACATGCTGCATATAATGCAGTATATCTCTTGACAGAGTCTTAGAGTTAATAAAATGCCTTCCTAGAAGTCAATTATCGAAGCCTTCGATCTGTCTGCCATATTTTATGAATTTCTGAAATGGGTTTAGATAGGACGTGACTGCAGAGAAGATAGAAAAATGTTGCTTTTGCCAAATGTGGTGAACAGAGGGATGATTAAAATAGCTCCACTTTTGGTTTTAAGTAAACTTGTTGAAAGTTGCACCGTGCGAATACAACTTTATTGTTTTTAGTTGCTCAGTCTTCGGGTCCTTAACATCAGATATCGCCTGCATAAAACCAAACAAGAAATTACATTAAAACATTCCATAAAAGGATGATATTTTGGTGAAAGGATTTGTTAAAAGGAAGTTGAGATGCAAATAATCATTGCCATTATCGTTTCAGCTGTTTGACAAAATGTATACTTTTCAGAAACACACTGTTTTGCCATATCTAGAATTTAAAAATTATTTTCTGTTCCTTGGAGTATGGGAAACTTATCCAAGGTAAATATTTCTCCTTTACCGTTGGCAGGAATGTAGGCTTACCTCAATAAAACGAATAGGAAGAGCTATTTTCTGGCAGAAAATTCCAGTGAATTCAACCTGAAAAGGCACTGAGCAAAAGAATCTAGCATTTTGACAAAGTGCATCTTACTCTGAAAGAGGTAATGGGTATGCAGCATGGGTAGAGAAATGAGCTTTCCTGGACGCTGTCATTCATGAAATTCATAAAATGCATCTCTCTTTTCAGCTGTCCAAATCCGGGAAGCAGTCGGTCTATTTACGCAACGTGGACTTGAACAGCACGGGGACGTACCGGTGCGAAGTGTCAGCGGAGGCGCCTTCATTCCAGTCTGTGGAAGCGGAGAGAGACATGAACGTGATGGGTGAGTGCTCCCGATTACACTTAACTCTTCCTTGATCTACGATATGCTATTTCCTTCTGCGATGGATGTTTGCGTATATGGCTGTTTATGTCAAGGTTTCTTCTAATTCAGTGCAAGACAGGTTTTTAATTCAATAGCACTAGAAATCGGTCTAAAAGCAAACAAATGCTGCCTGTTAAATATAAAAATATTTTAACAAAATATATAATTCTTTTAAGCATAACGTGTTAAAGTAAAATAAAGATGACAGCAATAAAAATAATGATAATGTATTCACAATAAGTTATTCGCTTCTGCATTAAGACTTTGTTTTAGAATAAGTTATTCATTATTCCTCAATTACTAATCATAAAAATAATTCTAGTTATAATATTTTTAAATGAGCATAAGAATTTTATATAAATGGTTTAGACACTGTGAATGAGAGGTTTTTGTAAAAATAAAATCTGAATTTTTATATAGGTCCCGTACATTAAAAATCCCAGTTATTAAAGCATTAAAATAAAATCGACATACCTGTAGACGAAAATTCTTGGAATTTGACCAACTAAACGTTTTCCCTTGAGTAAAGGATCTGGCACAAATTTAGCGATGAAAGCTGTTTTGCCGAACAACTAACTGATGTATAAAACACTAGATTTTATATTATATACTTTTAAGATTTATTTTAACTGACTTGTTATTTCTTATGCTGAATATTTCCTGTATATCTACTGCCTCATCAACTTCACAAGAATGCTCAAAATAAAATTTGAAGAATCTAAGTTTAGAAGCCAGATTGCCAATCTCAAACTCCCGTGGTGACATTTCTCTGGTATTATCTTCTTTTAGCGCTGTTGCTATGAGTTGACGAGTGCATTTCATTGAAATTCAATTAACAATCATTGAATGGTGAAGTCTAGTTGTCAGACTTTAAATTTGATTTTTGTCTTTTGTAAATAATTTGAATCATACTGTGTATGTATCATTCTATGTATGTCTATCCGCAAGAAGTCGATATAATTTTGTTAATCGTTTCAGTTTTAATCAAGTGAATCCTTTAGTTGTTTTACATTTTAGTATTTATTACACTGGCTGAATGATATTATCATTAAATAAACTTGCATTTTCAGTAAAGAGTTAAACGAATTGCAGTCTATTTATGAACAAGACCAGTTAAAACCTTTACGAAATTTTTCAACGGATTTAAAACTAAGCGGCTGTAGTCACAACTAGTGCATTAAGGATACTGAAATTTGATGGGGCCAAATCTTTGGGTGTCAAAAAGATGGCAGAAACTAATTGATAAAAATATAGTGAAAGATTTAAGCTAAGCGTGAAAAAATATAGGGCTGATTAAGCGGATAGTATCAATGCATATAGTTTAGCAAAATCTTTGAGCACTTTTGACGGAATCTTTAATCGAATTCTCCATTGCCATTCTTATAACAGGCTATATGAGAAAAAGTAGCTTATTCCTGATTTACTCCCAGACACTAAAAATGCTGCACCAAGAAGGATTGGCCAGAAAGTGATGAAACTTCGCAAACAGAGAGAGACAGTAATCAACAATAATTTATCTTTATCTCGAAAAGATATGCATAATACAGAGCGAGAACAGTTTCGGCTCAGTAGTTTAACGGCGATATACGAATAAGTACTAGGTACAGAGTCAGCAAGACTATGGATGGTGTCCTGAGGAATGGCTCACCATTTCCTGTCAACCATTTTCCACATTTCGTCTTTTGAACGCCGCAGTAGCAGGATCTGCAAAAGGCGTTCAATCACATTCCAAAGTGTTCGATTGATGAGAGATCAGGAGATGACGGTGGCCAGGAAAGCATCTGTACACCTTGCAGAGCACGTTGGCTGATGCGAGCAGTGTGTGGTCGGGCGTTATCCTGCTAATAAAGGGCACTGGAGACTCCCCTCACCGGCCGCAGCACATCAGCCACGTATCGTTGGGCCGTCCTAATGCTCTGAATACGAACTAGGATCTGGAATCGTACGCAAGTGCGCCCCAAGCCATGATGCCGCGTTGTTGCGCGATGTGGCGTTCCACATTTCCCGATTAGACCTCTCTCCACATCGACGCCACACTCGCACGCGGCCACTATAATTGGAGAAATAGAAGCGTGAATCATCTGAGAAACATTCCGTTGTACCCGTGAGAATCTTGGTATGCCATTCCATTGTCCACATCGCTCGAGCTCGGCACCATTGCAGATGTTGGCTTCTATGATGTGGGGTCAATGACAATCTTCTTAACGGACGTCACGAGTGCAGGCCACTAGCCACCAATCAACAGCAAATGGTTCTGATCGATATGGGAATAGCGAGGGTGTCTTAAACATGCTGCAGAACGGAGATAGAAATGGCTATCGGGTGCACCACTTGTTGTCGGTGGATGCGTTGATCCACGCGTGCTGATGTCACTCTGGCTCAACCGGCACTCCTAGAACTTGCCACATTTTCTTGTTCCAAGCATCGTCACTGCAGCCGGTGCACTGTGGACGCGTCCAGGTCCAGATATGTGTTAGCTGAGATTTCCCGTATGGACCAACATGATGTTCTCAGTTCGATCATCATGCCCCTCATAAAGTCATCTGTCTGCTGGAACTGCCTCCGTTAACGACGGCCTGGCATTCTCTGCTATTACACTCGTCCTCTGAGACAAAAACAAATTTTCTATGATGATTTCCCTAACAGAAATAATTAAACATACTGCAGATTCCTTCCTTTATATCTTCTTCAAGGTGCGCTGGAGAACTGTGCACTTCACATCATTCGCATAACTCGGTGACGTACGTCTACCCTGAAATTTGCATAATTTTCGGGCTACTCCTTCTTGGTGTTGCATTTTCAGTGTCAGATAGTGCATTCATAGTTCCTTGTTAAAATGGACTGCAGAAAGGTTTAGAAATTTTGTGGTTTTATAAAAGTCTACTTTTACTTACGTGTCGACCACAAGATCCAAATCTGTAAAAATTCCCTGGGAAACTGAGAATCTCTGCCGATGTATCATTTAATCTTCTGAAACTCCGACTTGGTGCAATTTTTACTTCAGCATTCATGACCTGCATTTTTCAAGTAACTTCACATTTCTGACGTGATCAAATGTTCTAATAATTGTAAAATTTTAATCCACAAGTAATTTGTAAGCGCGTTGTTGGTAAGTAATATTTGTCATTGCCTTGACTTATATATTTTTTATAGCAGCATCTTTAAACAATTGTATGACAGCATTTTGTGCGATACTCGTATATTTTTATAGCAGCATCTTTAAACAATTGTATGAGAGCATTTTGTTTGATACTCGGATCTGAGAATATTTAGATATTTTCAGATCCAAATATTGCGCAGAATTTTATCATGAGAATAAAGGAAATCTTGTGAACCTACAGTCAAACATTTTCTATATCTTTAAAGCTCCAAAAGAAGCATTATGCTCTAAGGTACAAGAAATATATTTTTGATAACAAGCAAAACATACTGAAATGAAAGTGTAAATGCAGCATGTAAATTTAATGTGGTAATTTTTTGTATAACTGCGGGAAAAATTTTTAAAATGTATTAATTCATTAACCTTATTCTTATATTTGACAATTGATATCTTTGAGACATTTAAAACAAGAACTTTAAAATTGATTGAACCGTATAAAAATTAGGAACGCGCGATACATTTATCTGTTTCAGTACAGGTACCTCCAACCGAATGAACAGACTAATGAATGATAATAATTCATACTGAGGTCAGCCTTCCGACAAAATGGAAAAGGTGCTTGTTGGTAGAGTTTGGTAAAAGTAAAGGATTGGTATTCTCATGTAATAGAAAGTGAATACGAATCCCTTAGAAATCAGTTTTACTAATACAAAGCGGGAAATACGAAAACGCCCTTGCAGCCAGCTCGTTCGCTGGGATTCGAGTCCCGGACCGAACTGCCGCTGTTCTGTGATTTTACCTCTCGGGTGCTGGTGGGCATACTTATGTTATGCTATCTATTTATTTTTTTATAATAATGAAAAATAAAGTACTACTTTAAAAAAGTGTTTTTATGCAATAAGCTTTTATTTAAAATGGATATGATAATTAATATATTAAAAGTAAAAAAATAATTTAGCATGTAATTTAATGGGAATTGTATATTAAATAATTTGATTTACAGAATTCTTCTACAATTTTATATCGCGAAAATCAAAAGCGTGTGGCGCCAATGCTTAATTAAAAAAATTAATGGGCTGAAATATTTGACAATGCAATTAAATTAATAGCTTTGTTACTTGGCGGAATTATTTAATGTAGAATTACCATTACACTATTAAGTATTTTTCTCCTTTTAATGCATTAATTATCATATCCATTTTGAATAAAAGCTTATTGTATAAAAAGCTGTTTTTAAATTGTATTTTATTTTCTATTTTTAGTCCAAGTCACGTGTCATCAATGATGAATTGTTAGTCATTATTAACACAAACAATAAATTATAAGAAAATTATGAAATAAAGAAAGGTAAGTGAACGTCATTCAGAGAACGAAAAAATTGCTTTCAATATTCAGTTTCGAAAACTGGGTGTAATAACAATGTTCCAACAAACATTTTACTTGAACCTAAAATGGAAAAAACGAATATCGGCTATTCATCATCAAGTGTGTCAAGATAGTAAACTCAATAGCAATTTTCCCCCGAGAAACGCTTTTTCTTCCATCTGCTTCAGACTGCAATACATTTTCAATCAAACATAGAAAATAGGTCAATTAATGCTTCTTTTATCATTCTTGTTTTAAAAGAGGGCCAAACGTTTGTTTCATAATCTGTAAATGTTTGAGAATTTTATATCCGATGCATTTTTAGATGCTGAAATTTAAACCAGAAATGTGAAATAGTCCAAGAAATGAAACTGTTTTCAAAAATTGGCCAACAAACTCAAAAATTAAGTTACAATAATTTTCATACAAATATCACGAAAAGATTTGTTCTCGATCTATTCGATGAACGCTTATAACGTTCAAAAACGCTAAATTCTCAAATGTTTGCTATTCGGACGATAGCATATATCGCTGATAACGCTTTTTGTAATATATATATATATGAAATATTCCATGTATATTTCCAGGTATACATGGAATATTTCTTTTTGTAATATATTTATATGAAATATTCCATGTATCTCTTATATCCATGTATACATGGGTAATACACTGGGTGGGGGGGATATATGAGAGACGCACCCGAGGATTTTCAAACCATTTGTTTGCGAGTTTAAAAGCGGAATTCTTTCAGATATTTCCTTTTTGAATAATTTGTACGAATTTAAAGAATTTAAAAAAGATTTATGAAGTCATTGCTTTTGTTATTTCCGTCGAAATTGTTATAATAAAGCAACCGTCTTTTACAACCTCGAAGACGAGAGATTAAAATTTGTAAATTCCCTAGAATAAAAGTCTGAAATTAAAGAAAACATTTCTAAGAGAATCTTTTTGTGTAATGTTTTTAACATGTCAGATTTAAGTTTTCCTTATAAATATTTTTTGTTTATCCGCTATAATTTAGTAGCATTATTTTAGATTTGCTATTTTATTTTTCAGTAAATAAAAGCTTATTATTTAAAAATTAATTACGGAGACTGAAATACGAATCAGCATATTTCTTTCCTTCATATCTTCTCAACTATAGTTATATTGATTTTGGTATGGTATTCTATTTTTCAGTATATATTGGCAGTACAGATGTCAGCTCAAATATCGAGTACTTTCTTTTCTTTCCTATTTTTTTATTGAAAAATTCGATGACAAGAGGATACAATAGTCGCTGCCTGGCAGCCATCTTACATATTATTTCTGTAGAAAATTCCTTTTTCAAGTGGCTTTGCTTGTTTTTTACTTAAACGAATACAGCAAAACTCACGAATGATATCTTTCTAAGCAAAGGGATGTATCCTAAGAGGATTTCGTTAGAAGAACTGGTTCGTATTTTTTTATATACATATCTGTCAGGATAGTTTGTTTTATCGCAAACGCAGGAGGGTTTTCTGTCGGGGAGGGATGCTGTCATGGACTATTTTCTTGAAAACTGGTTCGTACTCACGTTGCACGTTAGGAAAATCACAAAAGCGTCCGTGCAGCCAGCTCTTCGCCAAATACAACAAAATACTACAGCAATCTTCTCCACTCTGCAACTAGTGAGCGTTCATATAAGGAAAACGATAAAAATACCTATATATTCAGCCCTGCCATTCAGCTGATCTTACCTTAGCAATGCACTTTCTTAATTTATAGAAGCTATCTTAACGTTATATGATTTGGAATTACCTTTACATCGTAGAAGCTTCCTCTTGAAGCAAAACCTGCATAAGAAAATATCATGATCTGTATTTCTGGATTGAATTTCTAACATAATGCGATTTTCTATTTTGTCATTCCTTTTTAAATATTTTACCGATTACATCCGCTTTAGTTACTAATCATATGAAGATTGTAAGCTTGTGCAGTTATAACCATTAAACAAAAAAATGGAGCTGTGCGATAGTAGTAAAACATCTTCCATGCACGTGTAGCCAAAAAGATTTCTCATAGTTACGAATAGCGAAAATATCACTAGTTTAATACATAATTTTCATAACTTTTTTAGTTTTTAATAATGATAAATTCAGATACAAGAAATACACAAGATTTTATGAAAGTTTGACTATCGGTATGTAAACGCAACTCATTGTTTTTTTTTAATATTTTATTTTTCCCCGAGTGGCAACGAGAGATTATTATGATGGAAGCCGAGCTGAACGATAACATTTTTATGAAGAGCACATAGTAATCTTTAAAAGATTTATTGCGTAAGTGCAGAATGCTTAATAGTTTTAAAGAAAGTACCTAACAGGTATTTACTTTTATAAGATATATTGCTTAATAGAAAAGTTGATAATTTTATAAAAAGTATTTACTGACCATGGGAATTTTTTCTCAAGCAAAAGTATACATGTTAGTCATTTTTGATAGATGTGGGTATTCTAAATATGAAAGGAATACTGAATTAACGATTACTTGTGTTACAAGAATCGAACAGTTCTTATTAAATTCTCCCATGTGATCAGTTAATTCAAAATGTTAATGAATCCACAGTATTCATGCTTGAACATATTGCTTTCCCTGCCTGAAAGAAAATTCTCTGCAGTCTACTATATCTCATAAATATTTAAATACATAAATATTATATCCTTTACTTCTAAATATGCACAGATCTATTGCAGAAATTGCAAGCCAGTTGCCCTCACAAAGTTTTCCACAAAAGCATTTCTTTCCTTAGGTAGGTAGCCCTCATGCTTACGAATTCTTGATTAACAAACTCTACGATTTGAAAGCGAGCAGTAGCAACACTTTTCTAAATAAAGTATTTTTATCTTCAATTTGCCACTCGGATAAATGAGTGCGATAATTAATGCTTTCGGAGTTTTTAATTAATATTTCGGCTGATTAAAGTCTACGAAGATGGGAATAGTTGAAATGGCTTCCCACGAATTTTTGGAATCGGTAATAATGTATTTAATGTTTGCCAATGATATTATTTCATCGTAAAACTTAAAAATTATTTTTTAACAAACTCTAGGATTTGAAAGCGAGCAGTGGCAACAACTTTCGAAATAAAGTAGATTTTCATCTCCAGCTTGCGAGACTGTTGCCACTCAAAAAAATGACGGCGAAAATTATCTTTTTTCCGAGTTTTCAAGTAATATCTCTGATTTTAGCTATGTTTTTTGGAAAAAGTGGGCGTTGACCTTTTCAAGGACCCAGGAAAGAATTGTAGAAAGTTTGCAGACGATAGCTGTAGTAGTGAACTAGTTATTAAAGGACAAACAAACAGACTTTCTTCTTTATATATAAAGCAAGTATTATAATTTTGTTTTCATTTTTATTTTTGATGTGAGCAATATGTATGTAGATACAGGTATGTTAATGTAGCATATAATACGCATGCAGATACAGATATGCTATGTCGCCAATATAAATGTGAGTACAGATATATTAATAGACGAACAGGACCGTTTTCAGTTGTTCGCAAACAATTCCTGTTGCAAACAGTTGACGTATATTCAAGTATAAATAAACACATGATGATAATATAAGTATACAATTCTCGCCTCTGTGATTTCATAGTAACACGCATTTTTGTAATCTACTTTAACCTATGAGAACTGTACTTAATATGAATTTAATTTTGTTATTCTGTCGTTTATGCTTTTGATAAAAAATATTAAGTTTTAAGGATACCGTGGCAATTAGTCTTCTAAAGAGTTAAATATTATAGGTTAGCTTTCGAAAGCATGATCCGAAAAAACGCGTTATACGAAATGAACCATCCGCTCTAATTCGCATAGGCAACGTCCTGCTGTCATTAATGTAGACTCTAGTTAAAACTGCAGGTACTAAAACATCCAGTGTACTGAGTAAGCTGTGAACTTCACAGGAGAAATTCACAAGTTGTAAACTCGGACACAATTATGCGCACCACGCTCGGATTTCTGCAGCTCACGGTCAGTGTAATGAACGTGTAGGGCACGAAGGAAGACAGAGGGAGACTTATCAGATTCGCACGTTGGAATTAGAGCGGAAATGGGGAAGATGAAGATTAGTGCTCTGAGTACTGGCATAGGAATTCGGCGCAAATACTCTGATCGCTTACCATCGATCCGAATAACTAGAGATCCAGTTAATCTGCTTTCAGATAATTAGAGCTGCGCCATATTTCATTTTAGCAAATAACTGACACTTCGCCCGATTCATTTTTGTCAGTCTTCTGAGTGCGGATTCAGTCTTCTACTTTTGACGCAGTGGCGATAGTGTGGCATATGTTCATTCATATTAAAAATGCTGCTATTGGAATAAACTCTGGAAGAATCTTCAAAACATTCTTGGACGATTTCAGTCATAACTGAAAAACTCGGTCTTTGATGGTTAAGTACAAAATAGAAAACATGTTAACATGAAAGAAAATAAAAATATCATTTTTTAATATATAAAATGTATTCAAGATACACGAAAAATGAAGAGATATGATGTACAAGGTGTTTTGAAACTAATGGAACACACCTTTACGAGGTGATAAAACACAGCGAAACAAATATTTTTCGTAAAAAAATGCATAGTTGCACACTAAGCGGTTACAGAATGACATCAACACTCCGCGAATTAAACTGAAAGCTACACAAGAAATTGAAATCGAAAGTAATACGGTTAATTTCGTGAAAGCTAAAACTGATGAAAAAATAACGATTATGTTTTAATAAGTGGATCAGGATATGAAGTTGGGGTCATTATTGAAAGTAATACATGGAGAAACAGTAATACCAGTCACTAACTACAGTGATCGAAAATTAATTTTGAAAGAGAATCAGTGCATCGGTAAAACAGAAGTAGCAGAATTAGTTGAATCAAGTTCAGATGCGAAAACTGAAAATTCAAATCAAAAGGAAATAATGATAATAAACGAAATTAAAAAGTTTAAGAGACCGATTACTTTAGAAGAAATTAAAGTTAATAACAATATTATGGCAGAGAGAAAACAGGAAGTTTTAGATTTGATAAATGAGTATCGAGATTGTTTTGCATTGAATATGGAGGAATTCGGGTGTACAAACTTAACAAAGATGGATATTAAAGAAATTGAAGGGAGTAAGCCTGTTCGCATGAAATCGTATTTAGATCGTTTGAGAGAATGTTTCAAACACTATGAAATAGAAACATCACATCAAAAAACCATCAACTAAGAAGCAAAGCCGTTCTGCAACCAGGAAGCTCGTACAAATAAAATATATGAAAAATTCAAAGGACAAACAAAGAGCAAAATTAATTTAAAAAGAAAACGACAGCGTATGCGAAAATTTAAATGCGCATTTGCACACTTTGCGTCAAGAAAGAACCCGTACGAGTAGAAATTCAAAGAGCGCGCCAGCGACTAACTAATTTTATGATGAATATTTGTTTCATTGTCCTCTGCTGTAAGCCTTAAAATAGTTCTTTCAGTTCTGAAACAGTCTGTATATTATAGTGAATTAGTTTAGAGCGCTGGTTTGAAATTATCTTTCGAGTTTGAACATGATTTGAGGTCTTTGGCTTTGCATTGCGTCTAACGCCTGCAGTGGAAAAAGCTAGTTTTAATTACTTCATTATGGATCCTTAATACTTTACGTAAAAAGAGTAAAATTACTCTGTGCCCTTTTAATGACACATAAATATAATTCAACACATTATACAGATTGTAATATAGGTATAACCAAATACACTGAAAGCTTTGAATAAAATGAAATTACTGCCATTTGCACTCCAGTACTATGGACGGCTTCATGAATAACAACACTGTTTATGAACTATCTTGTCGCTGGCTATACACTTTGAGTATCATAGTGATGTTGCAATTTCATATCAGTTGCTTCTCAGAAGGTCAGCTGTCTCTGCAGTATTGCTTTCATTTGCAAAGAAACAGTGAAAAAAGTCTGTAGGAGCTGTAGACAGAGCCGAAGGCTAGAAGTTGTTGATAAGGCAGCATTAATTGCTAATTGTTGCGTTGTTTTTAAGTGGACTGTAATATAAATTTAAAATACAAACACCATTTAACATATTTAATAATTTTATTTAACCTTCAAATTTTGCTTCCGATCAAGCAGCGAAGCAAACGAACGGCTAAGTGTTTGTAAACTAAGTTATGGAAACAACATACCGTTGCCATATTAAGCAATACAAATATAGCCACTTTTAATGGCGTAAACGATTAAACAGAGTGGCGTTAGCACTAATATTGATGTACATTACAAGTTACAAAAAATGCTTAATTCACTTTTCATGCATTGAAAAAATAACTAAATTGTGGCATTATAAGAATATACTGATATACAGTCATGTCCATAAATTAAGGATAATTCGGAGTCACGCAGAAATCGAACTCTAAAATAAATATATCACCTGTAAAATCACTACACACATCTTCAAGAATCATATGCAAATTTCAGAAAGTAACCAGATGACACCGATGGTACGTCACAATGACGAGAGTGTAAGAGAGTGATATATAAGGAATACAGGCAAAGAAGTAAAATTGTTCGCAGGCGCTTTATAAGCATGTCAGTGCAATAACCGAATTGTTATGACACAAAGGACGCATTTGGATGATTTTTTACGTGGTAGAATTATCGGCCGTCTGGAATGTGGGCGTACCCAACTGGAAGTATCAGACGAACTTGGAATTGCCCAGAGTGTCATCTCCAGGCTTTGACAACGATTCCAAGATGATGGTAATGTGAGTAGACGTTACAGCACAGGTCACCCCAGAGTTACAACGCCGAATGAGGACCGGTATTTGGCAGTTACTGCTAAAAGAAACAGGCGGAGCACAGCCTCAGACCTGTCTCGTCACTCTTCAGCCACTGTACGACAATTTCAAGGCAGACCGTGTACAGACGCTTAGGGCAGATTGGTCTATATACTCGTAGACCTGCCAGATGCGTTCCACTTACTGCAATTGACTGTCGCCTGCGGTTAGCCTGGAGTAGAGAGCATGCATTGTGGACACCGCAACAGTGGGCTTGTGTGATGTTTTCCGACGAGTCCAGGTTTAGCTTGCAGTTTGATTCTCGCCGGACTTTCATATGGAGATCTCCAGGTACCCGTTACTACCAAGAAAACATCATTGGACGGCACTGTTACGGTGGTGCAGGAGTGCTCGCTTGGGGTGGAATTATACTGGGTTCCAGAACTGACCTGCATGTTCAAATTGGAACCATGACAAGCCAAATCTATCGGGACGTCATTCTGGAACAACATGTACGTTTTTACATATTATTCCAACGTTTGTACATGTTATGTACAATTTCGGGGCGCCATTGTCCCACAATTGGTGTTTATGGATGACAACGCCCGTCCTCACCGTGCAAACATCGTAAGCGAATGCCTTCAATCAGAGGATATCACCCGCGTGGACTGGCCAGCATTCTCACCGGACATGAATCCAGTAGAGCACATGTGGGACACGCTTGGCCGACGAGTTGCAGCCCGTCAACCTCATCTTACATGTCTACCGGAACTTCAGAGAGCATTGCTTTTTGAGTGGTGTAATATACCCCAAGATCAGATCGATAATTTGATACTCAGCATGCCTAGGCGTTGTACGGACTGTATTGCATCGTCTGGGAGACATACAATGTATTAACAATCATACCAACCACGTAATATTGGTTTTTTGTAAATAGTTTTTTTTTGTAATTTGCTCCAGGGAGAAAAAATCGCTAATGTTTTTAATAATATCAAACATATAGCATCTTTTTTTTGCTCTTTACCTTTTGTTTAATAAATAAGCTTTACAAATAAGTCAAATTTGTTTTGCTTCTAACTCTTCCTTTGCCTGATTTTGCATTATCCTTAATTTATGAACATGAGTGTATATTCTCTTTAAAGAACAGGTTTTGGTTGCGCATTTGTCATATTGGATTGCAAAGCTTGTATATCTTGGTCATTTTGGAATGCACAGCTTGTCATGATTCTAAACACTTATAGAATCATGACAAGCCGGACATTTCGGGTTTTGAAGATAGACTCCATTAAAGGGTGCAACTGATCTGAAATTATGTTTAGATAGTCCGCAAGTTTCATGGTCTGTTTTATCACAACTAAAGGTCTCATAGCCGCCCATGAGAACGCCCTCCAAACCATAATACCGCCACCACCAACCTGTGTACTGCCTGCTGTACAGGGGGGAACAACTGTTTGCTTGGAAGACGGCACACTCTGACACGACTATCGACGTGATGAATGAGAAATCGTGATTCAACCGACCAAGCAGCTGTATTCCACTTATCCATGATCCAGTCTCGAACAGAGGCAGGGATGTCTGCTGTGCAGTACCATATCCAACAGTGTCCGCTGAACTGTGTGTTCCGAAACACTTGCAGTTGGACCTGCATTGTATTGGCCAATCAACTGACGCACTGTCTGGTGCCGAGTTTGCTGTACGAAGCGCGACAGTATCCGACTTCCTTTTTCTTTGATGATGCGTGGACATCCAACAGCTTGGAGTTTACTACTGGTTTCACGACCATTTATCTACTTTGCATGAATATTAACAATGGCAGATCATGAACAGTCTACCAGTCGTTCAGTTTTGGAGATACTCATTCCGACTCTTCGAGACATTACAATCTGCTCTCTCTCAAATTCACTTAAATCAGCAGCCTTTCCCATCACTCGCAACTAAGTACAAGAATGATTCTTTACCTTCTCCAGCAGCAGTTAAATATCATTCCCACTTAATTACATGTCTCCACGTCATCCAGACGAATTCATTGAAAAATGTGTGGATGGTCGTAGTGGTTTGGCTCACCTGTGTAATTCTTAGTTATCTGAATAATCGCTATATCAAAGCCATAATAGACGAAGTCCGTCAATATTAAAGGCATAAATAAAAGCCATCTTCAAAATTCCTGTTTGGGCGCACGGCTATGGAACCATGCAGCGGACACAGCTCTATTCCAGTTTGATAATGATGCTAACACAGGCTTATCCCAGAAAGCATTTCATTGATTACTAAAAGGCACATTTGAAATACATACGAAATTCACGCTCCAAATGCCGTTAATAAGATAGCTTGCTGGGCAAAGACAAGTTAGTCATCTCCCATGCGAAAATGATAAACCATGACAAACATTATCCACGAATACCAATGCTCAGTATCCATGATAAAACACACAGATTATGTGGCAGATGAAATATTTTCGGGTGATTATGTTCGGCATTCTAGTTTGAATTCTCCATATTAAAGAAAATGAAGGAAAGTTTACGTAAAATGTCTGATGATGCTCAGATCTTGGTATAGGAATCACTTGATGCTCAGATCGGCATCCCCAAGTTTAGGGGTTGGGTTCTCTGATATTCTGTAGTTGCCGAACGCACAGCGCTACACAGGTCTCCATGTGCAGCATAGTCTCAACATAGTCTCCACGTGGGTGGAGCATTTATAATTTTCGAAAATGTTTTTAGAATATAACCTATAAAATTTTTAGCATCATCTTAATGTAGATGTATTTCTAGGCACACCTGCAAACAATTAGTTTTTTATTCAAAATTTTCGGGCGATATAAGTGAATTTACATACTGGCGTGTTTTGAAATGTGGCATATTCGTTACAAGCGATAATAAACCGAAATATGGTTTACGTATTTTGTTAAAATTATTTGAGAGTAATGGGGGTGATCTTTGTTTTCCGCCCGTGTACTATGCAAAAACGTGAAAGGAAAATAGGTTGCTATAAATTAAGACTTCGCCAATTGAATTATTCTTGGCTTAAACTGAAAAAAAATGCTCCATAAATGTTTTAATTTCTCTGTAAATTTCGAGACAAATTTTACAAAATGTAACATTTAGGCACAATTTCAGTCGTAGAATCGAAATGTGGAAAAAAAGGTGGTTCGTCATTCTAGAAAAAGTCCTATTTTTAGTCAAAATACCCATATTAGAACAAAGCTAGATTTAAATGTAATATATATCCCAAGTCGCGCTTTCGAGCCATGAAAAACGCAATTCGAATTTCGTCAATCGGCCCAGTAGAATGGGAGGCGTAATGGCAGACCGCACATTCAGTTGAACAATGTTAAACGAATTTCGCCCACTGTGCATGCCCAAAAGAGAATTTGGCACAATTATGACTTTGGCGTAATTTTAAAAGAAGATAAATATGGTATATAGTTGATATTTTGTTATCGGGACGTAAACAGTTCGGGGTTTTAAATCGTGTTAAGTTGTAAGTTGCTTCATTACTTAGAGTGTAAATATCAATTTGTAAACTCCGCAAAATTTTCGTTGAAGAAGGATTACAAAACAGGAACTATTACAAAAATGTATTAGCTGAATGTTTATTAATTATACTTCTGATGAATAAAAGCAATCGTTTAACATACGTTCCATTCATTAATACACTAACAAATTAAGGAATATATCTAATTTAAGTTACTGAATTAAAGTCAAAGAAATTATTACAAATAACTGATATTAAATGTAATATTTATGAACAAAATAAACCAAAATGAAACAGAAGCAATTGTAGTACTGCAGTCGTAAACAGTCATTAAGATCTATGACGAGCAGGCTTATGTAGGGTTGTTTATATTTATTCGCCAGTATATCCTCCCATGCCAACGGTATATTATTGAGCACGCGCAGTAAGCAAAATTCGTTAACACTGATCAACTCAATGTGCGGTTTGCCATTACGCGAACGGGAGCTATATAACTGCCGCCTTTTTTTTTGCGCAGTGTACCTTAAAAGTTGTTTCTTATTTTATCAAATGTTTTTGGGGTAAAACAAAACCAGTTTACTGCATGAAAAGTTGGATTTGGGAAATATTCGCAAAGCATATGCGACACAAACAGCTTTCAACACATAGAAAATCTTCGCCAAGTGAATTATTCTTGGCTTAAACTGAAAAAAAAATGCTCCATAATTTTTTAAATTTCTCTGTAAATTTCGAGGCAAATTTTACAAAATGTAATTTTTTGTAACATCTAGGATTCATCTAGGATCTTTTCTAACATCTAGGATTTAGAGGTCATATTAATCTGAATTTCATCAAAGCAAAATCTGGAAGATTTTTACAAATTACAATTTGAAGCCAATTCTCCTAAATTAATATTATTTTTCAATGCAAAATTTTCTTTTAGAAACCCGAATTTGAAAACTTAATATTTGAAGCTATTTTGAACACTATTTGCATAACTTCCCTGAATTTTAATTAGAAATACCAGCTAATTTTTAACTTATTAAGATGTATCTGTTTTGTTTATATCCCAATTCTGTCGTCTAGTGAAACGCTTTTCCACCGACCGTTTTATTTACGGATTTCACATAAAAACTTACATCTTGTATATGTTTAATAATATGACTTCATCAATTTTGTTTTATAGTATAAAGCCCTACTTTCTTTGATTCATTTCTTAAACTGGAGCCATAGTTTTACGACAGGCTTTGAAAGGTGAACAATCTATATAGACCCTATAAATAAAAACGCGGCGCACTCTGTAGTTTAACAGAGTTTTAATCCTTTCTATAAATGCATATGGTATATTTCAAACTGAAATATTTCCAAGACCTATATTCTGAAGAAGCGTCAAAGGCATATGAAACTTCATATTCATCTGATGAGACTCGTGCATCCAGTTTTATCTGAATTTTTTTTTTATCTCTGCAATATTATGTGTTTCACAATGCCTACATTCTTTTCCAAGAAAGTACTAAGTGTATTTTTGCCCTAAAATAAAATTATTAATGATTTATAAAAATAAACGATCATATGAGTCCTCTTAGCCAGACATTACAGTTAATGTAGCAGTTAGTCATAAAATGTTATTAAACCATTTAAAAATTAAGAAGAAAAGTGTTCGAAATACTTCGTAGCTAGGGTGACGAGAGGACTTGCTTGACGAGCTTGGACGTAGCTTGGATTTCTGTTTTTAAATTATTAAAATTCTCTTAAACAAGTTAAAACAAATGTCTTAGTTTAGAAAATAACGATTTATTTAGTTACGGAGTTCAGGCTGTTTTAGAAAAGAAGAAATTAATTAAAGGAGAAAATCAAGAAGACCATTTTCCTTGTAGAATATTTATAATGTTCTTGACATTACTAAAAATCATACAATGCAGAGTTTGTAATTTTTTCCCGCTATATTCATTACAGTTTTTCACAGTTTAAAAAACATTCGCTTAAAGTAAGTGATAAAATAAAACAAAGCATTTATTAAGCTTATTTTGACTACTTTATTGTTAATTTACATATTTACTAATAAAAAGCTTAATCATTGTACTAAGCTTCGTCTTCGGTATTGTTCTTTAATAGATTTCAAAAGTTTTGAAAAAGATAAATTAATACATTATAAAAATTATCAATCGCCATTCCTAATAGTTTTCTTCTATAACATGACCTACAACAGAAAGTAATTTCAGTCGCACAGAAGACCGAAATTGTCTGGAACTGTGAGCTGTCGTCTCAGAAAAGGATTCATTGTATGTTATGAGAAGCTGCTAAGATCTGAGTTTCGATTGCAAAAACAGCTCCAAACTTTATCGTCTGTGTACGATCGAGATACTGTTGATTTATAGAAATCTAAGGCCAGTTTCTTTTAATATTCATTTAAAATTCTACGAGTTGAATGGTTCCACACTATCGTAATTTGAAGATTATTATTAACTAGTTTCGTTTAGTATTTCTGTGCATAGTCCAAACCACAGGAATTTAAAATGATGCACTTAGGAAACAGTAACCCTTTATGAAAAATGCTATCATGTTTGAAACATTTAAAATGTGCTTAAGTGTACTTTATTTATAGCAGTTATGAAAATAGTACTTACGAAGTTTATTTTGCGTTTTCTAAGTGTGTTTCTATTCTTTCGCTTTTGATTCAATTACGTGCACTCTAGTTCCAGACAATAAAATTAAATTAATCCATCTAGAGAAAAAAACGTTGTTGGCAGTATAAAAGAAAGGCTTAGCTGCAATTAGATACGATTGACGAAGTCTGAGAGTAGATGCAGCTAAATGAGTGTGCATCTCCGTATTCCCGCTTGCTGGATGTTTAACTTGACACTAAAATGGCTCTTAAATGTGTTTATGCGCTTATTTCTGTTTCTTATGGCCTACCTAAGGGCAGAATTAAATTAAGTATTCTTTCTAGGTGATTATAGGTACACTACAGAGGCTGTTTACATATTTATAGATTTCGGGGTCATTTAACTAATGTTTAAACTGTAAAGAATATTTTTTTAAATGTTCGATCTGGTAGCTTTCCTTCTGGTATATGGGTCTGCATCGTGAATTTCATGTTAGAAGGGCCTTTAGTAAATTTGTATGGGTATTGATTTTCATTCCTATTCCACTACTTTCCAGAGTCCATCAGTCGTGGTGAGTTTGAGTTTCGATAGAATTCTTTTGAATAGAGAAAAAGAACAATAGTTCATAGGTGAAACATTAAGGGATTTCGGAGAAATATGTTGAAAACGTATATGCAATATCTGTATCATACAATATATGCAATATCTGAATCACTCGTCTTCTTTTAAAATAATGCAGTTGTATTTTTCGAAGTATGACTTATTGCTTTGCCTTGATGAAGTTTCACTCTTTGAAAGTCGTTGAGATAAAGAAATGAATTTTGTTCTGTAAACATCTGCCGTAAAACTTTCCGTTCAAAGTACATTGTTGATTTTAACAAATTTTCTACTCTTCTATTTAATTTGTCATTGTAAAAGAATTCTGCGGCAATCACAAACGCCTTACTGAAAATTTTATTGACCGTCAGTGCAAAGAATTTCCATTGGCAAAACTAACTTTGTTATTTTTTAGCTTTCGAAGATAAATAGACCTTTTTTATTGCAGTCATTTAGGTAAACGTAAGCTTCATCAAGGGTCACAATATACGTATTTCCATTTATCTTCATACAGGGTTTTAGAAATTGTTCTATACTGAACAACATGTCTCGGCAAAAAATAATGAACATTATTATGTTTTAGCTTTCATAAGTTGTATATATTGGCTCATTATTTTATTTATTGTTACCATAATTGTTTAGAGATGTTTGCAACTGATTTTTCCATCGGCGTATTGTCTGTTGCCACTAATGATTTAACTTTAGAAACATTAGAAACAATACGTACTTTTTTCGGGTATTCGTTTGGAGTGTTTTTCCTTGCAGAAGTAACGATTAACAGTTTTTTCCTTTCCGATTCATAATGTTGCTTATTTTTCACTTAGAAATTTTAAAATCATACATCTCACAACGGTTTTGAATTATGCAGTAGAAATATTTTGCTTCGGCAAGCTCAAAATCGTATCCTTCAATCTTCAGCTTGTTTGCATGCGACAAATTGAAAGAAGAAAAACTTAGAAGTAGCAGATGATATTTCTCGCTTCAAATGATAAGGTGTTGCTAGAAAATTTTATTCCAGAAAATTTGTTTTAAATTCATTAAAATCATTCCAAAAATGTCTCAACATCCTCTGTAAACACCCGCGCCTGTATTATAGTGTCAAATGACGTGTTCTGATATACATTGTTATTTCACTAATGAAGGAATTTTATATGTATGATTTTAGGTTAAAAATTACAGTTCTTAGTTTACAGAATAACTGATTAAATTTGTTACTTCCTTGTACGATGTTAAGGAAGTATTGTAATCTCAGAAATGTTAGTGTATCGTTATATTTTAACGAAAATATCCATTTTGACGGCTCTCGAAAACATTTGAACGATGGTTTTGTCCTGACGTATGTACGTACAAGCAGAATAAAGAACTCCTTTTTCCAAAATCGATTGTAAAATGGATCTAAAATATATTTAGAAGAGATTTAATGACGTCTGCACGTACGTATGTATTCATGTATCTCAACTCAAAAATGAGTAGCCGTAGAACGGCGAAATTTTGTATATGGGACTCTTATAACATGTAGTTGTGTACCTTCCTTTTTGGTTGCAATCGGCAGCACCAAATATAAGTAAATATTCCCAACCTTGTTACCGGGTTCAGTGAGAGGTCATTTTTATTCTTATATGTTAGGAAATTGTGCATTATCTGCTTTAGAAATGGTTCAATTATGTTGTTCTTATCTTCCGTTTAAGAGTTTTCTGCCTTTAGTTAATCTGCATGCAATAATTGTAGAAGTATCAAAGATTTAAAAGTTTCTAAATGGCTTTAGGCCTAAAAAGGCCTCCACTTGTTTACATTTGAAAATGTTTTTAGAATAGTTGATTCAGTCAGTTGGTGCACCAAATTCGTTGCCCTTTAGCCCTGTGGGACCAAGATGTAAACTTTCAATTTTGCGCACCAAAATTTGTTCTTCCTGCCCGTGAGCCAATTTGCTTGTTTTGGAGTAGAAATTCTAATTTTAATTGCAAAAATTGTTTTTAACTGCATTTGGTGTTTTGGTTTTTCTGTATTTTACAATTTTGTATTGAAAATATTTTGAGTTTTTATGCATTTTTGCCTTGCCGCGAAGGAATGAATTGATTGAATGAGAAATGTATGAAATTCGATGAAATAATTTTAAATGAAGTGTATAAAAAAGTGAGCATAATTTAATAGGCCGTACAAGGAAGTAATGTGGTGTCTACATCACATATTTTAAATTCGGAATAACTTTGCTTTTTAAATTAATTGTTTAAAAAACTAGTAAGCCATGGCTTGCCACAATCTGTCTAGATTATTAGGTTATTGAAAAAAGTGTTTGACAAAATTCCTTTTTTCTTACAGTATTGTATTTTTGTTGAAGAGTTAGGAGAAACTGTAAAGTCTACAGCTACAGAGAAGTTCTGTATACATTTATTTCATTTTTCAGACTTTTACAAAAACTGGCACTGTAGAACTAAAACTGATTTTTCTTTAAACGGATTAGTAAAATTGTATTAAACTTTGGCCCTTTTAAAATATAGTCCTTGTTTATAATTAATTTGTAACACAAAATCATCAGTGAACTTACTGGAAAAGAACTACCGAAAAATATATCGTAGAGTATTAATGACGTTATAATGATTGTCCAAATGGCTTCTGAAAATAACTGCTTTGTCTACTTTTATCCACGTGCAAACCAAGGCGAATGTTTAAATATTGTGATCTGCTTGAATAATATAAAATACTCAGTAATTAAAGGGACCTGTTACTTTTCAACTATATTCCTATTCTGTCAGATTCATATGTAGATGAAACGGTTATTGTATCATAGGAATCGTAGTTTGGTAGTTTTGCAGCAAAAGAATGCAAAGTGATGGAAAATAGAAATATGTAAATACTACAGAATTCCAGATATTTATATAGAGACCACAGCTCAACAAACATTCGGATAATTCAATTTTTATTTTTTTTCCATAACTCAAACACATATTTAGTTTAATGATAGTGGAAAACTTTTAATTTTTCCTTTATTTTATTCTCTTTCAAAGAAAATTATCTGCATTATGTAGTCAAAAAGTATTTCCGTTTCATTAAAAGAATAAATATAAAATATAGCTCTTTCAACAAAATTAATCAAAGAAATTATTTTTTATTTGCCTGAACATACATTCTTTCCTCATTTAAAAAGAAATTTCCTTTAACACAGAGAATATTTCTATTTCAGCTAAAATAAGGTAACGGAATTAATTTTTATAAAGTGGGCTCTAAGGCAATAAATGCATAATTTATTAATAATAAAAGTTTTTTGCATCGCCTCTCTTTCATTGTCATTGGTTCTTTATAATGCTCGTCTTTTCAAATGTTTTACGCCTGCACGTTTCGTCATACGTGTATCGTTCCAACACCATTTACGGTTTTTCAATGCGCTGATCTGTTTTCTTGAGAAAAAATTATTGTTAAAATTTAAAAATTTCGAACTTCTTTCATTATAACCGTAACTGTAAGAGCTCTGTTGTTTTAAATCATCACAATCTCGAGCGAATATCTTCAAATAACAATATCTGAAATATTTCGAGGGGTTGATCGGATAAGTTGCTAGGATTTCATATATCGAAGATGTCTTTTTATTGCCACCCTATATATCAGTTAGATATACTGAAAACTATATCGAATACATGTTAAAAAAGCAAATTAATGATATATTATATTGTTAAGAAGTATGCTTATCGTTTTAAATTGTTTAGGTTTTTAAGCAATACGTTTTAATTTTTAAACATATTTTGCTTTGTCGAATGCTAAAAGCTATGAAAGTTGATAATTTACTGAATCGCATGGATGGTAAATTAAAGATTTTACGCTACGCAGAATGGCAACAATCTGTCATGCAGTGCGGATGATTTGTACGCAAGAGAGGATCGTATTGTAACGATAAACTCAGCTTTTAATGTCAAAATATGCAACGGCGTTGGATAACTGGCTCTCTAATTGCTTAATGATTCCAAAATACATGATTCCAAAATTAAATTAACTTACTCTAAACAACTTTCACTCTTCTAGAACCTCGCTTTTAAAGTCAGACGAATTTATTAGATTATTAGATTTCGGGAAAGCACATGAAATCTATCTGCCTATGTTCTATCTCAATGTTGATTGAGAAGTTCTGGGCCAGATAATTTTATTCCAAAGCCAGATAATTTTAAAAGGCTCTCAGCAGGTCATTCGACTAGCAATTCTAAAAGACAATCAATAAAAGGATAACGTAACTCTTTCGAATCAAATTATACTTGTGCTGTCTTTCTGAATCATTTTTAGTCATCTGTCACAAACGTAATATCGCCTCCTCTTCCAGTTAAAAGTAGGACAGTGAAATCTTCCTTAATGAAGCACTCTTTCAGAAATCTGAATGCCACCTAGGCACTTAAAATTGTATACTTGGTTGGTAAAAAGATCATAAATTCAAAATCATTCGTTTCCCGTTTAGCAACAATAAGTTTTTTGGTGCAATGAAGCGTTTGAAGATAAGTTAATGCGGCACTTAATGGGTTAATTTATACACATATATTTCTCGTATGACAAGTTTATGCGGCAAGAATTTAACCAAAACCACACTGAAAGACATGGGCTTCCCCATGAAGCAATTTGAATATTTACTTAGTACAATGCAACCCCAGATATCCACATTAGCTGGGACAGCTGTTCACTAAACGTTCAGAAAATTCGGATATTAATTTTATTTTTCTCCGCATGAGGCTGAACACGATATTATTGTAATTCAAGGCGATCCTACAAACAGGTAATCTTTTTTTTTCGTTTATGGCATTTTAATTCGGCAAAAATTACGGAACTTAAATGTATAATATTTTCACTTTCCTGAAACAGTATGTAAAAAAAAAAAAAAGATAACCAAAAAAAAATCTGAAAGATTTCAGATTTTAAATTACGTCCAAAGGCGCGTTTTTTTAACGTTTCGTGTGCTACCTTTTTTTTATTAAATATCATGTACTACGTACTCAAACCATAAAATTCAGTTCAAAATCAATATCGCAAAATCATTTTAAAATGAACATATCTTTAGAATTTCCGTAAGTCTCGTGCGCTGGAGATAAAAATGTGTTTTTTTTTCCGTACAGTGTTGCCATTGCTCGCTTTGAAATCATTTAGTTTGTTAATCAGAAATTCGTTGAAATGTTACAAAACATAAAATCGATAATAAAGCAAATTTCAAATTCAAAATTAGGGCTTCCAGATGCCCATATTCGCAGTAGGATTACGTCATTCAAAATTCGATGGCTCTAGGTTTTATCACAATGCGAGAAACATGCATACATTTATGCAGATTTTTCATTTTTTAAAATTTAATGCAGAGCGATAACATTTAGTGGCAACAATTTGAAAAGTGAAAAGGGCATTCAGAGTGAATCGACGCAAAATCGCAAAACGAAAGTAATAGTCCTTCGGGACTAAATCCCTTTGGACTAAATATACTTTTTGTTAAGAAAATGAAACCAAGAATAAATTGATTAGCGAAAAATATTATGTTTCCGAAGCACGCAACTCAGTTTTAGTTGAACTAAAGTAAAACAATGAAATTAAATTTTAGTTTCTTGTACAGCAGATTGTAATCGCGAAAAATTTCGAGTATCATATTTCATGGAAATACTCATTTTGACCGTTCCCGAATCCATTTTCACCATATTTTTGCATGATGTCTGTAGGTACAGACAGAAAGAATAGACTCTGTTTCTCGCAACAGGTTGTAAAATGGATTAAAAGTGGATTTTTTTCGTGATGCCTGTATACGTGCGTACGTTCTTATGTCTACATGTATGTATGTATCTCGCATAACCGAAAAACGATTAGCTGCAGAACGTTGAAATTTTAGATATGAAACTACTACAACATCTAGTTGTGCACCTCCCCCTTTTATTGCAATTATCAATATCAAAAGTGTCATACACACATATATATATAAATATATATATATATATACTTTATATAAGTGGAGATATATCACTTATCAAAAATCTCTCCACTTATCAAAAGTATAATTTATAATGCAGTGCGACGCAAATTTTAATAGAGAGCTATGCCGAAAAGTAAGAATACAGGACCACGTGCATTTAACACTGAGTAAATGGATATCTCGGTAGTTTATATTGAAATTGAATAAATGTAATTGACCACTATGTTAGCTGTAACCGTAATTTCGTTCTCTTATTTCTTTTCAGTAATTTCGAGGAACGGAAAGTACTAGAATTATCTCGCGACCGGTTGAAAACTATAAAAGTCGAAAAGAGAGCGTGTGAATTCAGTTGCTTAGTTATGGTTGTTGAAGTTGTTTAATTCCGCGTGAATTGAGATAGCTGAATTAGCTTTCTCTTTAAATACGCTTTCTATTGATCATACTGCTTGAGCTTGTGAACACTTGTATGAATATCTGTGAGGAAAATCAGAGCGTTCTGATATATTTCTTTTGATAAGAGTAAACTTTATTAACCTATTATCGGAATTGTGCATTCAATCTATTACGAACTCGTACGCACGCAACAATATATATATATATATATATATATACACCTCCTTACTCGGCCTTTGTTTTCGCAATCGTTGGCCATAGTCATATTTGCGGAACGTGTAATCGACATTAAACATCCAGTTACAGAAATGTTTTGTATGGCGAAAATATTCGTGTCTGGGCAATGTCAAATTAAAAAAAATATATGGACAAATTACGAAATCTAACATTTAATGCACTCTCCTGGTTTCTATGTTGATATTTAGAAAAGTTTTTTACTTCTTATGAAAAATAAAATTGCCACTAGGACGGGAAAATGGTTAATAAAGTAGCCACTCTTCCGGCCTCCTTCCGCCTACAAACGGCTAGAGCCAGGAAGAAAGCCAAACAGCTAGAGCCAGGAAGAAAGCCAAACGGCTAGAGCCAGGAAGAAAGCCAAACGGCTAGAGCCAGGATAGCCAAATGGCTAAAGCCAGGGAAAAAAATTATAAGATGTTTGACTCCTGCACAAAAAAGTTGACCAAGATATTTAATTTTTAAAATTTGCAATTTTTGATGTCATTTTCAACTTGCCTTGAAGGATCAATTAATTAAATTAGATTAATTCGAGAAAATAAACTTAAATGAAGTGCAGCAATGTGTATGACTTAATAGGCCGTATACAAGGAAGTGATGTGGTGTCTGCATCAGATTTTTTTTTAAATATAGGCCTCAGAACTGAAATTCATAATCCTTTTCTTCCGTTTACTGCGCTGAAATTGAAGAGAAAGTTCATTTTAATTTGATTAAAAAACTTTTTTTAGTCAATTAGAGCTAAACTAGCTCATTATATTTTGTTGATGCAAAATGGTAACTCAACAAATTGTAAACTTAATTAAAATTATTTGTGAATTAAAAATTTTTTTAAAAATATTATATAGCGCACCGTGTGCTTCCTAAAGAGTGCCGTAATGTGTTGTGCTATTTCTATAAACAAAATAAAATTTCGTAGAATGAATTTTCTGTAGCCGAAGAAAATTTAAAAACAAGTAAATACATAAACAATAGGCTAAAATTTACATCGCTTACGAGGTATAAGCTTCTATAAGGAAATACTATTTTATATTTAATAATAAAATAAAATTCAAAAACCACTTTTGTTTATCGTAGGTAAATTAGATTTTTTAAAGCCAGAAAACGTGGAGAATCAATGACGTCGTCACCACGATTCGAACTCCGAGTCTTCCAACTGCCACCCAAACGACTTTCCAATCACAAGAAAAAGGAACGCGGGAAAGACGGAAAGAAAAATCACTCAACAAATAATGCATACAAAAAGCAGAAAATGGGATACAGTTTAAAATGCAAAACATGTTACACAAAATATGGAAGAGAATAACACATATGTATTAATAAATCTAAGTGTGTAAATAATGTGGCTTAATAAGCACGTAGCATATGTATCTTATGGTATTATAAAATTTGTATATAAAGCATTTCCAGAAATTTCTTTTCGTTTTAGTTTTCGCATTTTGTTTTATTAAAATTATGATTATGGATAACTGCACAAGTATAAGGGAAGCCGCATGTTGGTTTTCAAGATGTTCTATGAATATAAGCACGCAGAAAATATTACAGTGGGAGACTGGAGATAAATAATTTTTATATAATTATTTAATTTGTCCAGTAACGTTTTATATAATTATTTGACGGAGTTTATTATTAGATTATAAAATACAATATTGCACCAACGCAAAAACACATTTTATTTGATCCATGGGAAGGAACGTTCTATTTTCTCTTCCCAGAAGTTGCCGATGATGCATCTACAGATTTCAGGGCTTGTCGAAATATTTACACAAAATGAAGAAGTTGTATGTATTCATTAATCTAATTTCAAGTTTCAGTAACTGCATTACAATCAGAAAATGAAGTATGCAGATATAAACATAAAAACAAGAAATGTAATAGTAAGTATGCATATAAAAATAGACAATAAGCAAAAACTAAGTATTGTGTATATATAATGAGAAATTATTAGCCCAAAGGGGCAATTTGACCAGAAGGGCTATTAACTTCGTTTTGGCATTTTACGTAGGTTCACTTTTCAAATTATTGCCACCAAATATTAGAGCCCTGAATTATATTTAAAGAAATTAAATAATGAAGAATCTGCTCGAATGTATGTATATTTCATGCACTGTGATAAAACAAAGGTACCTAGAGACATCCAATTTTGAATAACGTAGTCCTCCCTTCGAATATGGACATCTGAAAGCCCAAATTTGGAATTTGTTTTATTATCTATTTCATATTTTGCCAAACATTGAAGAATTTTTAATTAACAAACTCACCGATTTCAAAGCGAGCAATGGCAACACTGTACGAAAAAAAAATTTAAATCCTGCACGCGAGACTGTGTATAAGAAATACTAAAGATATGCTCTTTTAAATATTTTGTGATATTGTTGTTGAATTGAATTTTATGGTTTAAGTGCGAAGAATATGATATTCAATAAGAAATGGTAACACAAAAAACGTTAAAAAACGGCCGTTTGGACGTAATATGAGATCTGAAATTTCCAACTTACGAAATTTTCAACTCATGCTATTAGCATTTCACTGTTCACGCTGGAAAAAAAGTTTTGGTAAATATTCTCTTCTCTCTGTGATATAAAAAATCGTGAAGTTTACTGTATACTTCTTCTTTGATTTAATCCAAAGGCAAGTTGTTAGTTGTGTTTAAATTTTATTGCTCAGTGCGCAACCATGGCTGTTTGCAGATGGGTCACTGTTTTGCAGAGCAAAAATGTCATCGCCAGAGAAAGAATATCGAGTTTTAAATACGAATCTTCTTCACAATGCATTTACGAAAGCAATTCTGTCTTAACATACGCCCTGGGGGAGAAATACTACCAGGATTCCAATCACGTTTTGCTGCCGTTGCTGTCAACATCTTCTGTGCCAGCTTACAAGGGTGTTTCTTTACGGAAATTAATGTTTCTTCGACATTTGGAACCCGAAACTGAGGTGTTTTTTGAAAGGTTTTCTTTCTTGCGTCCGACTAAGAAGACAGAAAGATCTCACGTTTAGTTCACTTAACGCTTTTCTTGGAATTCAAGATATCATTACAGGATGTCACGTAACTCCATTCGTTTCAAACGAGAATATTTTCGAATTTTCTTGCGCTTCATCGAGGAGTAGCTGATAACAAAAGACAGTAGCACTGTATTTCAAATACTACCACGAAATAATATAATGCAAGGACGCTTTAAATATATTTTTCATTGTTATGTAAAATTTGGTAATTTTATTAACCAAGATCTGTGATTCTTCCCAAATTGTTGCTATGACAATCCCGAGCTACTGTTTGACCCCGGCAAAAATGTAGTTTGAGATCAGTTTTTTTCTAGACCAACGACAAAAATCTAGACAAATTTTTCTTAGCGGCAACATTAAATATATCAGCAACAAAATATCTATATTTTTAACTGTGCTTAAAAAATTTAAAATATAAGCGTAATTTAAAATTTACGATGATTGTTTACGACAAAATGATTATTAACAGTCACAAATGGGGTCGGTTTGCAACATAATTATAAAATTAAATTATCTCGTTGGTCCGGTTGATTCATTTTTCCTCTTAGATGGCAAGAATGCTTTCTTTATTCTTGATTTAATCCGTTTTAAGTTCCTGCTTGTATGTATATTGTATTTAGCAACTGCACTATAATGCCATTTATGAGACTCCTTTATACGAAAAGTAGGCCCATACCTCACTAATTCATGACTGAGTCATTAAAAAAGATTGTTATCGTTCGATCGCAATGTATGCATACAACAACTATTGAAATGAACCTACGGCGAGTGATGATGAAAAGCAGATGATTATCAATGCTCACTAATTCTTCGTAGATTTCTGTGAATTTCAGATACAGCGTACAACTGTGGGTGATGTAGGGGTGGAATGGAAACACCACTAGGATTTATAAAACCGCAACCAAAAAAATTAACAAAAAATAGGGTAGTTTATACAGATGTGGGGAACTTGTAAGCTTCATTAAAATTCATGACTGCAATCACAACTTTGACTGCATTTACACTGGTGTGCAAAACTTAAGCAACAGCAGGGTTTTTTGCCATAACTCCACGAGAAATCAAAGGAGAGACATGAAATGCAGAAATGAAGGAGAGTATTATGTACGTAAAGGATGACGAAAGCATCGGAGCTGAAAAAGGAATACAATGCATACGGTATGGAATCAAACAAAAACAAGTTTTATTGAACGCATAGTATCGTGACTCATGATTGTCTATCCAAGAGGAACAACAACAAGCAGATGTTCCTTAATATGGAATATGCCCTCCCCTCACTGCAATGGTTGCTTCGCACCGTCTCCGCATACTCAGAACCAGCTGGTGCAACATTTCTTGCGGTAGGAGTGCCCATTCCTCAATCAGCATCTGTTTGAGTTGTTGGGTGTTCTGAGGATGTAAGCGTGCTGCAATGCGTCTCCCCAAAGCATCCCACACATGTTCGATGGGATTTAAATTTGGAGAGTACGCTGGTCAATCCATTCGAGTGATATCTTCACTTTTCAATAGCTCCTCAACAACAAGAGTCCATGTGGCCGTCCATTGTCATCCATAAAAATTACGTCTGGGCCAATGGCACCTCGGAACAGACGCACATGGGGAAGGAGTACCTCATCACAATAGCGATCCCCGGTTACAGACCCTCTGTCGAAAACGTGGAGCTCAGTTCGCCCGTTCAGCATAATGCCTCCCCAGACAAGAACTTCAGGACCACCGTTACGGTGTCTTTCCTTGATGTTACTGGGATAAAACCGGGTCCCGACCTCTCTCCAAATCAAAACGCGTTGAGAATCGCTTCTGGTACTTAACCGACTCTCATTCGTAAAGAGGACACGACTCCATTGATAAGTTGTCCAGTTTTTGTGCTTTCTGCACCACTGTAAGCGGTGGCGTCGGTGGCCAACTTTCAACGGGAGGCAGCATTCAGGACGGCGGGCGAATAGGCCCCCTTTGTGAAGGCGTCTGGGCACAGCAAACCACGACACTTGTCGCCCCGTTTCTGTGCAGAGTTGCTGAGCAATGGCGCTTGCTGACTGCTGTCGGCCTCTTTTCGCCTGCAGGACGATATATCGGTCATCCCCTGCAGATGTCGTCCTCGGGCGGCCACCGCCAACCTTTCTAACAGCTGTACCTGTGGTTTGGAACGCTTTCCAAGCGCGCGAAACGACACTTTTGTTGATTCCGAACTCTGCAGCTACACTGGTGACAGTACGCCCCTCCTCCAGCTTTCCGATCATTCTTCCACGTGTGAAGTCGTCCAGGTGATTTCTTCTAGCCATATTTCACGAACTGACTCACTGGCACTTGCAGCGAATATGTTGAGTTGCGTCTCCGTCCGTCCTTTTATTCTACTGTTGAGCTGCGCGCGCCGACATCACGCGTTTTGTGTAGGCTCATGTCGCCTCTGATGTTTCATTTCTGATATTTGCATACACATGACATTTCTACTGACTTACGTGTTCATTGTACAGATCTCCAGACCCCCTTTTCTGCAATTTCCTGGCTATCTGCTAAATGTTTACATTGCTGCTTAAGTTTTGCACACCAGTGTAGAAATGATTCCTTCAGAAGCAATGAGCGCTAACCTGAAAATTCAGCACGGATTACACGGGTGAAAAACACATCGCTTGTTAACACTAGAATAACTTAAAAATAATATGTGGAATGAAAAGTCATGTTACCCATTTTGGTACTCCGACAGGCGCGTTGAAGCGATTGGTTGAATGCCAAAAGAGCAATGCTTTCTAAAGTTCACTTTTCCAATCGTAAAATATATTGGAGAAGGATTTGTAGTTTGGGTTGCTTTTATATTTGTTTTTCTTGATTTCATCTGGCTAAATAGATTTTGTAATTCAAACCTCGAAGGACGAAGTCTATGAAGCAGTATTAAACAGTTCTGTATTACTTCCTTGTGGTAACATTTTGGAACTGATCCTTAACATTTTTAACACAGCGAGTCACCCGTCCATAAGCTAAAAGTAACAATGGAGTGATTTGAAGTGAATGGTCAGCCCAAAGTCTGAACTAAACTAAATAAAAACCTCTGACGAGTTAGACTATGAAAGCTTTAAATTAACCTTTTTATTAACATTTGAACTTAACAGAAGGCGTTTCTTACAATCAAATTGCGCTATTTGCGAGCTTTAAATAACAGAAAATTCAAAATATAATCAAAGGTTCATTTATATCCTGGGACTACACAGATCTGACTAACTATACTTTGGCTCAAATCTCGTAATAGCGAATTTTAACTTCGGCTAGCAAAACGGCTAATGACGGAATACTAACTGGCAGAGCCGGGCGAAGGAAAGCTCTGAGAGTTGCTGCCGAAAGCTTTACTCTAAAACGCCTTTACTACTTAGCCTTTGCTGCGGTATTTACAAGCTTATAGCCCTGATGGGCTATCACGTATTCAGTTTCATATTATACCTTGTTCAGCAGCATGACAGTATCAGACCTTCGGGTAAGTTACATCGTATATTAGAGATCATTTGCTTAGCCCGAAAAACAAATAAACAGATATTAGAATATGCGATATAGCAGCAGAAAGAGATGGAAAATTCATTAGTAAAATATGCAAACTTCAAGTCTAGTTTTAAAACATTTAACGGGAGTATCAGTGAAACAGTTGGGAGGTAATCTTGCAGTTCTTTTTGTCCAGTCTGAAAGAGGTAATTTATCACTTGGTTAACAAAGAAAATAGAACTAAACATTTTCTCAAGATACATGGAGGCATGTAAAAGCTTGTAACCTGTTTGAAAGTTAATATTCAATGGGGATCGAGATGCAAGTCATGTGACTGTCACTGACAAGTTCACATAAGAGTTCATGAGATAACTGAATTTTACGGTTTAAGTTCGAAGAACATGACATTTAATAAATAAAGGTAACTCGACAAAATGTTAAAAAAACGCCCCTTTGGTCCTAGTGTAAAATCTGAAAGCTTTCAGATTTTTTGTTTGTTATTTATATAATATTTTTGGCTTCTTATGTTATAAATTATTTTTCTGTTCTTATTAATAATATTTAATTAAAGTTTTGTTCCTTTATTTTATAGTTACATAGCAAAACTGTTTTTATTTATATAGTTTATGTATTTTTTGCATAAAACTAATAAATATGGAAAAGAAACATGCGTTATTGCACGTTTTTTGAAAAATTCTTAATACTAGCATTCTGGTACAAAGTTTTAAAAAAAGTGCCGTATACGGGTAATGTATTTTTGTTACGGTATTGCAGTCAGTAGATCCAATTCTTAAATTAGTTATCTAAGCAGGAAAATGACTGAGCTCCAGTTTTATAACCAGAATAAAACGAAGCCTTAATTTTCAAGCTCTCCGTGGAATATATTTTTACGAAGATTTATTGCGAGCAATAAATCGACTGCCTGTGTCTAGTTAGTGGATAAAATAACCTCCGTCCTGTTTCAGTTTATGACGTCCTCTCACTTCACCAAGACAACGTAAAAAAAAATATATATATATATATCTAAATAAATAAAAAAAAAGGCTCGTGGTCTCTAACAAGGGCTTTCTTCAAAAATAAGATAATAGTAATTCAGGGTGCAATAAATCAATCTAGAGGAAGAGAAGAATAGCTTATTGAAGTTGATACCGAAAAGAGCTTCAGATCAAACCGCCTGTAACATTCAATGAGTGACAATTGGGTATTTTCTCCCCATTTTTCATCGATATGTGGGAAAGACGCCCATCTTGTTGTTGGAATTGTTGGCTTTCTGAAACGTGAAATAGAGATGGGAAGTGAGGCCTCAAAATATTTATTGCTTTGTAAGATCTAAGAGATCATTGTGAAAATTTTACATTGCGGAACGAAATGTAATTGCTGAACTATATGCTTTTACGATTATTTTGATAATGACGGGCCTCAACGAAGAGACTTGAAAAAGCTCGTAAGAATCTACGTTTCTAAATGACTCGAGAGTAATATTTATTGCCTCAAATAACTAAACCTCAAATAATATATTACGAATTCAATTTGATATTGCGTCTATCTCCGAACTGCTCGAAAAAATTTTAAATAAGCCACATACCTTCATGCTTCAAAAATCATTTATACATTTGCCAGTCTAGCTCTTTTTTTAAAAAGAAATTATCGAAGTATTCGATCGTTCTGTCTATAACATCTTTCCTGACAATGGAAACGCTGATTAATATTTACCGTTTCAGAACTATTTCCTTTCTTCTTTGGGATAAAAAACTAGCTAATTTAATTCAGACATTACTTCAACCAGGAAATTAAAAAATAGTTATTCTTTGACTTTCTGCCAGTTTTTGATGAGACTACATTCCAACTCATGTAAAGTACTTCTAACTTATAATAGATTATTGCGCATATGTTTAATGAATATTATTGCGTTGTACGGGCTCGTGGATTTGGAGTAATTGATGGCAACATTTAAGGAAGAATCGAAACACAATTTATTTGCCAGTATTACACAGGACAGTTCCAAAGACACGTTTACAGTCTTCGAAAAACTACGATAAACACGCTGAGACAATCAGCAACACAGCCTTCAGGCTATGGTGGTGAAGACAGCTTCACGGCGAAACACTAAAGTATGCTCCCGACTCGGTTCGGTCGCTCTCATGCTAATCTCTGAACTCAACATATTTGGCCCACCAGCGGCCGAACGATAAAGTCCGTAAACATCGGTAGTTCGGTCCGATGTTCAAATGTGCGGAACGCTTAAATAATAATAATTTCTATAATTGGGGACGGGAAGACAGTGTGAAAACTAGAAGAAAAAATATCTGGAACACAATGTACTACTACTCCGCTTACAGGCAGGGTATATATAGCTTTAACTTAGCTTCGAGAATATTCCCGAGAAAACCGTTAAGAATACGTTCTAGAATGTTCTCGCTCCGTCTGTATTTTATATTGCCAATTTTGTTGCCAAATATTGCCAAAGGGGCTATTTCGCGCCAAATCGGGCAACCCCGGCTTTCAACCCTGCTTTGCGAGGAAGCTATTTTACCGCAGCTGAGCATTTCGAAGTAATATGTTCTTTGAAATAAAAGTTTACAGTTGAATGCTTCTCTTTAAAATAGATACACCCTGTGTCAAAAAATTCATTAGTTCACTTTGAGTTAAAGTCAATTTATTTCTTTATGCAATGTAGTCCAATGTTAGTCGTAGTCTCTGGTGTTGTCCAGTTATAACGAAGCGGTGACTGGTTTGACCATTTTTGAACGCTGCAAAATATACCAATTACATTCTAGGTAATTTAGAAATCGAACTACAAAAGTGTTTATAAAGTCCTTTATTTCACTGAACATTTTTATTAATATCAACATTAAATTTCATAATTATTAATAAACAATAACATTAAAAAAAGAGAAAGTCACAAAGTATTTTAATACTATTCTGAGGCAATTAAAAATCTCTATAAAAATATGCAACAAAAATCTGATATGGACACCAGTTGAATTCCTTGAACAGCGTGTTAAATTGTACACATTTTTTGTTGCACTTCGTTTTAACTTCTTTCCTGGAATTATTCTGACTTAATTAAGGAAAGTTGAAAATGACGTCAAAAATTACACATTTTGGAAGTAAATACCCCGCTCAATTTTCGTCATACGAGAATCAAACTTCTCTCAATTTTATTTTTCCATACTGAGTATAAAACTTTTCTAAATATAAGTATAAAAATCAAGAAACCTCACTAAATGCTAATTTTCATTATTTGTTCAAAATTATATTATTTTTTAATTTGACATTGCCAAAACATGAATATTTTTGTCATTTAAAACACTTCTGTAACTGGAAGTATACGATTACGACCAACGATTACGAAAAACAAAGTTCGGGTAAGGAGAGTGGGTATATATACATATATACATATCCACTCTCCACTTATTAAAGCATATATGTAATATATATATATATATATATATATATACGAGTATATATTTGATATTGCTGACTGCAATAAAAAAGGGAACTGTACTACCAGATGTTGTAGTAGTTCCATATATAAAATTTTAGTATTCTACGGCTAATCATTTTTCAGTTATCGAGATACATACATACGTACGTACTTACGTACATACACAAGTATGTATGTATGTACAGACATCACGAAAAATCCAATTTAAATCCATTTTACAGACCGTTTTGGGAAACAGAGTCCTTTATTCTGTCCATATGTACAGATGTGTTGCAAAAAAATAGTCAATATGGATTCGGGAACGGTCGAAATGGATATTTCCGTTGATACCCGAAAGTTTTCGCTATTACGCTACTTCCTGGACTTCGTACAAGGAAATAAAAGTATGTAAAAGGTTACCATAATGAGTGCTATGAAAACATGTAAAAATTTACTTTCGAGGAAAAAGTGCTAAAGAAGAACAGTACTCATGAAATATTTATTAGAGTATTTTTTGTTTTTGTCTGTAGTCATAAATTATATGAGTTTGTTATACATGCTGAATATACATGCACGATCTCTTTTTTATTAGGGGTCATATCCCATAGAGGGTGTAATATCACTGCACTTAAATCCTATAGAGGGTGTAGGATCATTGCACTTAAACGGCTACACAAAATATTTATTTAACTTAGAGAAAATAATAATAATTGCATTAGTATTTAATTTTTTCTGGACTTTGTAGATGTTTTTGCAATGCAATATGCATTCATTTTCCATTTAACCAGAGTAATACCACGAACGACTTCCATGATTAACTCGAAATCACGGTTAATCCTAATGGCAGCATCGGATAAAGGAATTATTATTTTATAGTTAACTAAAAATCATTAATCACAACTTAATTTTTATCTTCGAGAAGTTTAATTTGGAGAACAACTTCATTCCGTTACATAAATTAGTATTCCAATTCCCTATCCTTTGAACTATCCGTATTGTGTATTACTTCTTCCCAGTGTACATACCGGTTGATTGTTTTTAATCTTGCTCTCAAAAGTCAGTGAAAAACAGATTAGTGGCTGTATACTTGATTTAGTTTTAAGGCAGCAATTTATTTTTAATGGATGATTTAACACGTTATACTGTATAACCCCGATTATCCGAGGTTTAATTAACCAATGTTCTTGGTATCCGAGTCCAGTGCAATAAAGAAAGAAGTCCTTAAAATAGCTTCCCTCAAAAGGTAAACAGACTTGAGTTTTAGCAATAATTCAAACCGAAACCTAAAATCTAAGATCTAAAACAAAAACCTAAAACGAAACTGGCAACGCAGACTCGTGAAACATTTATTACAGAAGATCAAGAAAATAATAAAACAGGTGTTGAAATTTTAAAACAGGTTAATCTATAATATGGTTATTTACTGGCTGGGAGAGTCATGTAACGATGTGAAACTATCTACTATTTTGTAAACCTGAAAAAATATTTCTCCGAATGATGATGAAACAAAAATGACACAAACTCAAGAAGCCATCTGCTGAAGAAATAATGACCGACTTAAACCGGCTACAAATTGCAGAGTCAATAATGAATGAAGATCTGTATGCAAAATGATGAACGATTTGAACTCTCTGATGGGGCCATTGTAAATTTAGTCACACACAATGAAAGTTCTGATGATGAAAACATGGAACTTGTAGAAAGAAAAATCAGTTACACGGGCGGCTTGAATGCGATCCACAAGGCATGGCTCTGTACTGAACATCAAGATCACATATCACCAGCCGACATTATGGTATTGCGACGTCTGTACAATACGGCGGAAAGAAAACAGAAGGCTTTTACTGATTTTTTTTAATGTGTGATATGTTATGCAAATTTTACAGCATCTCATTAGTGTTTTATGGATGTATGTTCAAGTTTATAGTACATATCATGGAAGTTAAAACCCCGCCGAACGGACTGGCTGCATGGGCGTTTTCGCAATTTTCTCTATGTGTAACAGGTGTTCGAGCCACTTTACCTATGCAGTACTCCACGAAGGCAGCTTTCCCCTTAGGCAGATAGCCCTCGAGTGCTTTGCCATAATCAAATAAACCAAACCGAAGTGCATATCATATTTAGTACTACGTGTGTATCTGTACATTTGGACATACATATGTTTTATTTCCCTAGTACCAGCATGAATCTTGTACGTCAGTGAATTCCAGTAAGACTATAATATTAAATTTTCTTTGCATTTATCCTCGTTGTTCGAGTTTGTGCTTTTCCGAGTTAGCCCCGCTTCACATTAGCTCGGTAAATCGAGGTTCTATTGCATATATTTCCAATGAATAGAATTAAATTATGTACTGTTGTGGGTAAAAATAACTCCCGAATATTACGACATAATCTATTATTATCGCTACTATTAATCCACTTACTTTCGTTTTCTTTTTCCGTTGAGAAATTTCTTTTTTCCTTACAGTTTGAGTCAGAAGTTTTGCTTGTTCCACAATAAGTAACGTTTTTTATATAGGTCCGGTTAATCCGGTTAATACGCGCCCGAATATAGCATAAATCATTATAATCGAAAGGAATTGTTTTATTGTAAAGGGTGAAACTCAAATCACGTGTCTCAATCCTTTTGACATTCACTATGCAATCCATTTCTTTATTCATTTCAGCTATTGTTTTTATTTATACTCCCAATTTAAGGTCGGCCTCGTGAAATTGTTGATTCACTTCTTTTTCAGAAACTTTTGTCTCACTTTTAGATAAGATCTCTTGTGGAAGGCTCTTAGCGAGAGAATAGACAATTAAAACTAATGTTGATCGTCTCTCCCAATGGCATACAATAAAGCTTCTATCTAATGGACTAAGGGAGGTGAAGGATTATCCTGTAATGGTGGCTGTCCACTAAGTCACGAGAGAAGACCGGACGATAACAGGACACGCGAACATGGGGTAATAACATAATATAGTGTAAACAACCGTAGTTCAATATTCTGCATTGCTAGGAAATTAAGCATGAAAGCGTTTCATGGTTTCTGCGATTGACTTTTGCTGCATACAAAAATAAAAAACTTCTAAAATATCATGGATTTAAATACTGTTAAAAATAAATGCTTCATATGAGCCTTTGTCCTTTTTTAATGAATAATTCAGCATGATAGGGATTTTGTTTTGTTTGGATCCCAAGTTTAAGCAAACACAACTGGAAAGTTCTAAAATTCCATATTAAATTATCCTTATATTAGGATTTTAGGATTAGAATAATATCTTATTTAACAATTAAACAGCAAAATGCAGTCCTATTTAAAAACAGAATAAGGCAAATGAGTAGAATATTAAAATAGTTTATTATTATTTCACAGTACCATTTTTTTAAATATCTCACAGTAGAATATAAATATAGTGGCATATTATATCTCAACTTACACTGATACAATAGTAATGCATATTCATCCAGGAAAAAAGTTGATAATAAACATAATAATCCAAATTAAAACATTTTCTTTCATCCAAAATAAAATACAGTCCCCCGATCTACTTCTGCCGCCTTGAATTCTTTCCTCTCCTGCTGACTTTCTTCTACAATATCTAACACACGTCCATTCTGAGTTCAGTCTAGAGCTGGTACTCATGAATAAAGAAAAGATAGATCATTAACTATTTCCCTTTTTACTTCCTTGTATAAAGTAAAAAGGAAGTATTGCAATCGCGAAAAATTTCGGGTATCATATTTCAACGAAAATATCCATTTTGACCGCTATCGAATGCAATTTAACGATGGTTTTTGCGTGACATCTGTACGTAAGGACAGAATAAGGGACTCCTTTTCCTTCCAGAAAAATTATAAAACTAATTTAAAATGGATTCTGAAGAGAATTTTTCATGGCGTTTGTGCGTATGTACGTATGTATCTCGCGTAACTCAAAAACAAGTAGACTCAGAACGTTGAAATTTTGTATATAAAACTGCTATAACACGTAGATGTGCACCTCCTATTTTGGTTTCAATCGGCTGCACCAAAAGTGTATAAATATATGTACATATATATCCACTCTGTTACTCGGCTCAGTGATCCCAGTTTCTTTATTCTTATATGTTTGTAAATTGTGTATTTTTTCCTTTAAAATGATTGAATTATGTTGTTCTTATCTTCCGGTTTAAGTTTTTATGCCTTTAGTAAATTTGCACGCAAGATTTGTAGAATTATCAACAATTTAAAAGTTGTTTAAGTGCGGCTAAGCCTAATTATTTTTAATATAGCAGCCATATTTGCTTACATTTGAAACTTAGGAGAGTAGTGGATTTGTAGCCAATCTAGAGAAACTAAGCTTGGCAACAACAAAGATAACGTCTTCTTTTACTATTGCGAATTAAATCATACTTAATCCATTCTGGAATTTATTCGAGGAAATAAGTGTTTAAGATTTACTTCGTAATTTTTAATATAGATATTTTGAGATTTTATGTATTTTTGCCTTTTCTCGTAAGAATTGAATTAATTGAATGAAAAATACTGAATCTTCTGTGAAAAACTGTTTTTTATTGTTTGTTTAATTTCTTTTACATCCTTTTAAATTTATTATAGTATTTGAATAGAACATGTAGCTACAATTAGATAATTCTTCAGATGATATAATTTTTTGTGCATTCTGAGTTATAAAATGAATGAGATGTAACGCTGTTAAGTGAGCGCCAGAGTGTCTCTATGGTAAACACATATAATGGATTTTAAACAGTGTATTTATTCTATTGCGGTTTATGTGCTATTAACGAAGTAGATTTAATTCAATCCAGTAAGTTTTAATGAAATGCAAGGAAAAATGAATATAATTTAATTTTCCGTACAAGAAAGTCATGTGGTGTACACATCAGATTTTTTTAGTTTTATCAGCATATTGTTTAATTTATAAATTTATTATATTATTTCACTATTTTAAATAAACGTATTTAATAATTCAAGTTATTGTATGTTTGTACAAATTAGCAAGCAGCATTCCCAATTATTCTGTAACACTTTACAGAAGAGGGCTAATGGCGATAGGTTATACAAGGTGAAGGCAGAGGGCAGGAGGGCGACTTTAGGTAACTGAAAAGGAGGAAAGAAGATACTGATAATATTTTTTAAAGGTAACAGAAAAGTTGATAGTTGTATAAAGAAGTGTACAGTGGTGAATTTGAAATATTATCCTAAAAGCAATGCATCCCTTGCAGAACACATTTTTTAAATTTGCTAAATAAACATCTTCGGTGATAGCTTAGATGGCACAACAATTTAAATCACAGCACCTCATCCGACAGCATTCGTATAGCGTTTGTTAAACCTTGTAGACCGTTACAGCATTCGTATAGTAGAACCGCGTTTGTTAAACCATGGGTCGTGACCCAAATGGAGTCTCAAATCGAAATGTTGGGAATGCGAAAATTTAATTCAGATACGTGAATTAAAATTTAAAAAAGAACTTTAATCACAATCCGTTTATTATCTTTAATTTAATAAGTTATATTTTTTGTTTGATGCAACTATAAAACCGAAATACTAAAGAAGCTGAGCTGTAAATTATATTTACATACTGAAAAATAAGGCTAAATGTATCATAATAATGGTGTTGCGCTGAAGCTGCAGCATATAAGTTATTTTAGAAAAACATATGCCACAAACATACAGTTTTGCGCCATACAGGCGTGCCGAAAATACCTTCGGAATTCCTGCGACCAGTATGGTGATAATATTTTTATCATGTATATTTAAACATTTATAAACGCATGTTATGACCTCCCAAACAATATAGTGGTTAGGAGAGCCGACTGCTATACCAAAGGGCCCGGGTTCGAATCTCGTAGAAGGCATGGTTGCGCCTTCTTCAAAGGAGGCAAAGGTGTCCCACCTATTAGTTGCCTCCATAGTATAATGTGACCACTATTTCTGGCCTTAGCTGTGGCCAAGCCGAAAGCGGCTGAGGGCCCGCCATTGGGGAAAAATATACGCTATTGGGTATATTATACAGTCTAGAAAAACATTATTGTATTATTACAAATATTTCTGTGTTTTGTTTGTTTCTATTTCATTGCAGCAAATGTGTAAATCTCAAGAGAAATATATAATTGCATTTTATTGTTTAACTCGATTAAAGTTGGTATTTATTTGAATGATTGTTATAAGAGATGTTATTGTATTTGTACTTTAAGAAGAAAATGTTTTTTATCTATGGATTAAATGCTTAAACATGAACGACAAAAGGTAAAAACGTTGGTGGCAATGCTACGAAGTCTCTTCAAGCAGGGTCTAGTAACCAGAAGGATGTATCTAATATGCGATAGTCTGATGAGACGTTTCTCCAATCAGCAGTTGTGATGACAATGAACAACCTCTTTGCTTATTTTGCAATAATATCTTAGCCACAGAGAGTATGAAATCATCTAACTTAAAAAGGCATCTTGAATACAAACATCGTTCGTGCGTCAATAAACCAACGGAATATATCAAAAGACTGTTAAAATCTTCAGGTAAAGAAACCTATATTTAGAGAAATTTATGGTTGTCAGCGAGGAGTATTTATTCGCCTCATACGAAGTTTATATCTGGTTGCTAAACCTAAAAAGCTGTACACCATTGGGGAAGATATTGTGTTACGTGTATCACGTGATTAAAATAGTAAATCTGGTGATGAAGTTCGGAAAATTCCTTTGTCAAACTACTCCGTCGGCAATAGAATTTCTGATATTCTGTTGGTGACTAATTCGAAACTAATCTGAGCAATTTATTACTAGACATAAAGAAAGGCCTAAATTTACAATTCATTTGAGAGAAATAAACTGATATTCTAGAAAGTTGTTTAATACAGGTCAGATACATTTACAGAAAATATCAATGAAGAATTATTATTCTGGCATTATTGGGCGAACATACAAGAGAGGAAAACATATATATTAATGTTAATAATTTTTTTAATTGAAGGCTTAGAAGGAAAAAATTGTTTTAGAGTATGCATAGGTGCTGCAAAAGCCATGGTGGGGGGAATATTGATTTTAAATGATTTGTTAAAGCTTCTGGTAACGAACATGTAATTTTTAGACACGGGTCTGATACACCGAAGAGCAAAAAATTAAAATGAACTAAGGAATTGAAAAGCGTGCTTTAGAATGCTATTAGAATAATAAACTTTATTAACCTTTCAAAGGACGAATTCAGGTTTAGGTTTATTTTTAATATTTCCTTTTCTTTTCCACCTTTTAATGCTAATTTTGTTTTAGTTTAAAAATTTTTATGTATGGCTTTTCTGATGTTTCTAATTGGTAACTTTGGCCACTTCTAATTAAGCACGTTATGTTGGCCTTTAAAATTGAATATATGGACAAAATAATAACCAAAGGATTGAAAAATTACAAAGGATTTATTTCAAGATTTAAACATATATACGAATTAAGTTTGAAGTTCATAAATTTAAATGAAAAATGCCTCCTTTTCTGCACAAAAGCTGCATAAATATATTCCACGGTACACTGAGAGGCAGTTCACAGGAAACTTTCCTTGCACTCATTACATTCTTATCTTGGATTTACTCTATGATGTGCTCATCTGTCTACTACGAATTGTTGAATCAATTTATCTACCATCTATCTTCCTTGAGTTGTTGAGACCATCATTCTTACGCTATTATATACGATGGCGAACTTTTGATCCTGATTGACTTATCGATGGAGCTCCACGTGAGTGAGTACAGATTCTTTCTGTGAGATGCTACATGTGAAAGCCATCCAACCACCACAGCCATATTTAATGCGTTTGAAAATAAATTCCACCATCATTTCTTATTGCGAAATTAGGGAAGGTAGTTGCTGAATATTATATCTAATACGTTATCTCCAAACATTGCAGAATTTTACTTGTGAATCAAATTTATTTGTTGTATATCCCTTATTATCTGGGTTGAAGAAACCGTTACAGAAGAAATTTGAAGAAAAAATCATCAGAGAATTATTATTTCAATGACACATGAATACTAATGCGTCGCATTGGTAATCATATGTATGTATCTCTTTCTTTCTTTTTTTAAATTTCTTTAGGACGCATAAATGAATAGTTCTGAATTCAATATTCTCGGACTTGTAAATTTAAAGAGAAAAATAAAACTTAAAAGGACTTCTAAATTTACTTTAGCTTTTAGAATTTTATTTGCAAGTTCCTTCATCAAATTATGAAAAGAAAAAAATTATCAAAAAATATTTCTACTTAAAGATGGTTAATAACAACTGACGGAATGTTTTTGGCAATACTAGTACCTAAAGGTTTTGTACAAAGTACTAAGTGTACCAAGTGCATAGTACTAAGAGATTCCGCTTTTTGTATGGATTCCTTTCCTGAAATGTAGAGTGATTTTTACTTTCCGAGGAAATATAAGAAAAATGTTTCTTGTTATTATTCTCAGTGGAGTCTTACAGTCAGTGGAATTCTGTCATTCACAGAATAGTGTCTAGTGGTCAATGTTTCCAATAGGAAACACGTATATTTAATATGTTATAAAAATGCATTCTAGTTAATATTATTATATCTTATGCCTTTGTAATAAAAGGAACCTGACTTTTAGAAATACTTTATCGGTTTTCAATTTTATATGAATTTTTATGTTGTGCCGTATTAAAAGTGGCAAAAAAGGCCATTTTTCTGAATTTCGTCACATTGCCCGTTTTATATCTGAAACCTTATTTCTACATTAAAAACTCAAGCATCTTTCAGTTATAAATGGCAATTGTTTGAAGTCAATATGAATGGAGTTTAATTTTTAAATGAATTTTCAACCTGATGTTCCCAGCTGGGAGCACTGTCCTGTAAAAGGTTAAAAGCCGTGCTCTAAACAGCTGTGTATTTTCAAATCTCTGTAAAGACATGGAATTCGAATACACAAATTATTATTATATTCAGAAATAAATTAATATCAAGAGGACAAGTTTAAGGGAATTGTTAAAAGCGAAAATTATGTTTTTAACCGAACAAAGATCTCCTTTTTCTGCTCCTTTTCGAAATAACTTATGCTAAGCAAAGCTGTGCTAGTAAGATATTTTTGAGAAACTAAATGATCTTAGCTTGCTTCTTCAGGAAACGTTAGCAATATATTTACGTTATGTGATAAAATTGAAGATTATATTAAAATGATAAGATTTGGAAGAGTAAAAATAAATCAAAAATTTTAATCAAAAATGCTTTAATTGAAAAAAAAATGAATTGAAAAAATTATTGTAGGTCTCTTAAAAACCATAGAAACACGGTTTTCCAACTATTTTACATCGAAATTAGATTTCAAAAGCCATTTCTTATAGACTTAATAAGTTTAATCAGCTGTTATATATAGCCCAGAAGGAATTTTTTAACAATGATTGAAATTAGAAACTTGAGTTTTCACAAAAATCATTGCTGAATTATAAATCGGAGCTAGAACGGAATTTCTCACAATTTCTGAAATGGCATTAAATGCTCTTCAGCCGTTCAGCACCACATACTTATGTGAAACGAATTTTCAGCTTTAATGTTTGTTAAATCCTAAATTCAAATTTAATCTTCAACGATGTAAAACGTTGAAAGTGCTTTTTGAGTTCAGTAGTATAAAATATTGCACTAAGATTTAATTTGTTATGTATCAAAAAACAAGCATACCTGTCTCATTGAAAGCGTGACTTCCTTTTATTCATTTTTCCATACTTGAAACAAATCCCAAAGGTACTTTTTTCGTGTGTACATATTGTTTAGCAACGGAACAAATTATTTATGGGAAAAGATTAATTTTTAGTCCAAAAGACGTTAACCCAGAAAGGCTATTAATTTCGTTTTGGCAGTCCAGTCCAGTCCAGTCAAGTATTGCCGGAATATCGTAGCAATTGCACGATGTGTCCGGCTCCTGATAATTTGCCCAAAAGGCACATGATATGGGTAGGTCCAGGTAGGTGAAATACATACACGAAAAAGGAGGGGGGGTGACCATGCATCACCAGGTTTAGAAAAACCAAAAATGATCACAATCGGCGCAGCGACAAGGAGAGAGAAAACGCAAAACCAGACAAATGGCCTAGAGCGCAAGAAATATAAAACGCATAATATGAAATTAAATACAGACACAAATATAAAATACAAACATAAAGAAATACAAATATGCAATGATAAAAATACAAATATGCAATGATAAAAATACAAATACAAAAATAGTGAAAATAAAGTTGAATAAGTAGAATATATACATTACGTACAGACCAGCAAATAGCTAGCAAAAGTAAGTGTCAAGTGCTTTACGCGGGAAAGTTTAAATTACATATATGTGCGGCATAAGGTCTGATATATCTGTCCTCTATGAGAATTTCATAGTCAAGGGTGTTGAAGATCTCCAGGTGTGGGCAAGTGAGAGCCTTGTTGAAGAACTTGTCATTAATTCGAAGAAGATAATCTTTGACAGTTTCAATCTTTAAATCTCTGTGTAACATATCGTTGGACACAAAGTAATGGGCATTCGTAATCAGCCGTAAAAATTTGTTTTGCATAACTTGTATTCTGTAGAGGTCGCGTGATGTAAAAGCTGCCCAGGCCGGGGAGGCATAAGAGAAAATAGGGCGCACTATTGCCGTATAAAGGTGCTTCTTACGTAACAAATCCAGTTGCGAATACTTTCCTAAAAGCGGCATAAGGCTTTTCATAACAATTACGGTCTTGTTTCGGATGTGATTGAAGTGATCAGTCCACGTAAATTTGTGATTAAAAACCACACCTAGGTAATTGGCCTTTTTTACAATTGGGACTTCTACGTCGAAAAGGGTAAGTCTGACATTTAAGGACTTTTTAGCCTTCTTCTTGCTAATAATGAGTAATTGCGATTTAGTTGCATTTATGGCGATTCGCCATTTGGTGCACCAATGCTCTATGTGCGGAATTGTTTCTTGAAGTTTAGCAATTGCAATGGCCGGACTTAGGGATCTCACCGCCAGCGCCGTATCATCGGCGTAGCACCCCAGGTAATTATTTAATCCAGTAAATGGTTTCGGGAAATCTGACACATAAAATAGATATAAAATTGGGCCAAGAATAGAGCCTTGGGCCACGCCGGCATTTAATCTTCTCTGCGTAGAAGTATCTTGTCCGATATTAACAAAAAATTTTCTATCTTTAATAAATGAGTATATAAGTAAAGTCATCTCCCGATCAAAGTCATTTGCAATTAGCTTGAAGATAAGCCCCTCATGCCAGACGCGGTCGAAAGCTTTCGCCACGTCCAGCATGAGGGGGGCAGCTTTTTGATGGTTATGAACAGCAGAGCCGATTATCTGATTCACTAATCTGACTAACTGCTTTGTAGTAGATAATGACTTGCGGAAACCAAACTGCTCGGGAGGGAGCTTTTCAAGATATTTTTCCATGCGTTTCAAGATCACCTTTTCATATATTTTACCCAATCCGGGTAGCAGACTAATTGGGCGACAGCCGTCCGGCTTTGTAGTATCTTTTCCAGGCTTGGGGATAACTATAATTTTTGCGGTTTTCCATTTTGTTGGAAAATAGCTATTCTGCAGACATGCATTTAAAATACTTGCGTATTTGGTAATAATGTTTATAGGTAAATTCTTGATGGTAAAATTAGTAATAGAGTCGTACCCGGGGGCTTTCCGATTCTTTAACCTCCTTATAATTTCAGAAATTTCAAATGGAGATGTGAACTCCGTCTTGTTGCGCACAGATGGACCTGTGAGATAGTCTTGAACGCAGTAGCGAACATCATAAACAAAAGAGTAATCACAAGGATTCTCATTTGGCAGGAATTGTTTTTCGAAATGTTCAGCTAACATATCGGCTTTTTCTTTGTTGGTAAGAGCGATTTTGTTCCCATCGGAAATGGGCTTATTTACTGGTGAGCTGCGCTTGAGCTTTCGAGTAAATGACCAAAATTCGTGGTTGGGTTCATTGAAGCTGGCGATTTTGTCATTCCACCTTTCAATACGATATTGCTTTATTTGGACTCTAATTTGCTTATTTAATCTATTAAGTTCTTTCTTGATACGCGGGTCCCACGAGTGGTTCCATTGCTTGCGTAATCTGTTCCGTATCTTGATATCTTCACGAATATGACGGGGGAGAATGTCCGGATTTTGTTCGCACGGGATTTTACGAGTAGCATTCGTGAAGGCACAGTTAATCCGGTCCGTGAGTGCATTAATCGCACGGTCAATATCAGTTGTAGTCCGCAGGGGTCCCGTATCTGGCGGGGTCGTTTTGGCATTTTGCGTTTGTTCTTTATAAATGTCGGTTCACTTTTCAAAATGTTGCCATCAAATATTAGGGGCCTGTGTAATATTTAAGGAAATTAAATAATAAAGAATCTGCATAAATGTATATATGCTTCTTGAATTGTGATAAAACAAAGGTACATAGAATCATCAAATTTTGAATAATGTAATCTTCCACTAGATATGGGCATCTGGAAGCCCGAATTTGCTTTATTATCGATTTCATATTTTGTAACATTTTAACGAACGTTTGATTAACAAGCTCAATGATTCCAAGGCGAGCAATGGCAATACTGTACGAAAAAAAACATTTTTATCTCCAGCGCGTGAGACTGTGTATAGGAAATTCTAAAGACAAAGCTGTATGTAAGTAAAGCGTCGGCACTCCTATACTATAACATGACGCCAAATTGCAGCGCCAATCCACTGCAGTGGTGGCGATGTAAACTAAATCTCTTCCCCTCCTCCTTTCCCCTGAAGTGACGTCATGGAGATCGGAAGTAAGATGGCGAGGCCGCAATGAGTTTTCACACGATTGGATGTAAATATTTTGCAATTGCGTCGTAATTATATGTATAAATGTATATATTTTCTATTTGTACAGTATTTCAGAGTCCTAAGTGTACGAAAAGAATACATTTTTAAGCAAAGTTTATTGTTATTAACATTAAAATTATGCATTATTTCTTCTCCACTTACAGAGCTTCTACCTAAAATACTTTCTCAAATATGACATGATTTTTTTAGCTTCTGAGGCATCTTTTAAATGAAAAAAATCTAAGTCAATTTGTAATTAATGCTCAATTCGGTCCATTTCAAATTAGCGCTCTTTTTATTTTAATAGTGAAATACATTAAATAGTACATAACTTTCTCTGAATATTTCTGAAAGAGAATAAAAAAAAAGATTTTTAAAAATATTATTTAAAACTTGTACCTACGTTATTATAAAATATAGGGGAATAATTCTTTTAATTATCAGATTTTTTTACCTTTAATTTCAACAATACATATCCTAAAACTGTTCTTTATTGCTTCCTTAAGTACGCATCGTCTCAAGGAAACGTGTAGAAATGTATTCCATCAGATTTCGACGAAATCTTACTCCTTACTTCCAATCGTTAATCCGCAGTATCGATACGCCATTAGGGAAAATTTAAAAAAAAATTGGTTCTGAAAAGAGCCTTTTGTAATTAAAAAGTACAAAATTAATAAGTTATAAATAACACAACCAAAGCATGTTAGAAGTTAACAAGATTTGGGTAGAATCAAACAAACAACCAAATCAAAACAACCAATGACTGAAAAGAAAAGAAGCATGCGCAGTTTTACTGGTTGTGTTTCCACATCGCCACCGCTACGAGCGCTGCGGTCGTTACGAAGCGCAATTTCTCCCATTGAAGTGCCGACGCTTTACTTACATACAGCTTTGCTAAAGATAGGTTCATTTTAAAATTATTTTGAGGTATTGCTGTTGAATTATGTTTAAAGTTCGAAGAACATGATATTTAATAAGTAAAGGCAGCGCACAAAACATTAAAAAAAGCGCTTCGTTGGGCGTAGTGTAAAATCTGAAAGCTTTCAGATTTTTTTTTACCTTTTTACTTTATATCTTCTTTTTATATGTAATACCTGGGATTGCGAAAAACTCTGGATATTAAAAAACGTCATGAATGAAAAATGTCTAAGAAGCTCTTATGTAGTAGAAGATCCAAGAGGGATATATACTGTATATTTCTGACCCGTATTTTCTGTAATGATACTCCAAAAAGACGTATAAATATTTCTGTATTCAAACTAATCTGTGATTCTTGATGGAGAGTTGAAATGTTTCTTTGAAGCGTTTAAAATACAATATGTACTATGTTGGCGAAGTGCTTCTTACTGGTATGACAAATATTAAACCTCAATTAAAATTTTTTTGTGATCCCTTCCAAGATGTAGATGTCTTTAAAAACAGGTAAGATTTTTTAACTCAAAATATGCCCATTTGGCAGATTTACTAGAGGGAATTACCAAGTTGTGTAGTATCTTAGCATAAGACACCTGAAGCACCTTGAAGAATTTGTGGGACACGAGAATCATTACATTGAACATTTAGTCAAATAAGTGAACTTTTGTAACAGAAAAAATACTTTTGTTTTACATTCCATTAAATGAAGATTAAATGAAATGAATCATAAATTTAATTAAATGAAAGATGATGCATTGCTTTTTTTTAATGTGTCAACGTATAGTGAGTATACTATCCTTTTTTTTTTTAAATTTCACTATTTTCTGATGTGGTATTTTTTAATAATAAGGTAAAATTGTTGCTGATATGTCTAAAGGTAAAATTGTTGCTGCTATTTCTTAATTTGAGATTTTTCATACATTCTTAGCAAAATGTAAGCACGAAGCAAAATTAAATTATATATAAATCATACATGTTTTAGAAAAACTTATGTGTAATCAACTCCCTATTTACCGGGGTCGGCGGATTAACCAGGCTTTAATTAAAACACATTAATCTTGTTTGTTACGGAAAGCTGAAAAGACTGCTATCGCAAACCATTACAGTAAAGGAAAATTTGTAAGTGAATACAACAAGCTGAAAAAATGTATGATATGACAGCAGTGATATCATATGATGTCATAGTATTTAGGAATTGTTTTTATTCAAGATAGTCCTTAACTTAGTTATGCATAATTTGTAATATACAAATATTATTAAATCATGAGTGAAAAATAACTTCCGAAATTGTAAATATAAATTAAGTACACAGCTAATAATCACCTGTTTCCCATTGACCCCTACAGAAATACAAGAGTAGTGGAAGCAAAAACATTGTTCTTTTGTTTTAAAGTGTGTTATTCTTATAAAATCTAGTATTCTTTAGCAGCATAAACTAACCAGCTCTAAAAAGATTGTAGGTGAGAGTTATCCTCAGGTCTTTACAACAGAAAAAGTCAGAATAAGGGCGTAAATGACCCTTTATTCAATTACAAGGAGTTTCACAGACGGCCATATTCGGAGTTACATAAGGCCAGATGTGTTATAAGCCAACACCTCTGACTTTTAACTTAAATAAGTAACGTTGAACTAAAAATAAAATGCAATTAAACTTGCCTCACGGCTGACAGGATAATTTAATCGCGCAGGAAGGCTCTGACTTGTAGAAGCCGGCCGAACAAGCCGGCTAGACAGCTAATAGCTAGAAGCACTCAACGCCACAGCATCAAATCGCTATCAAGTAACAACGTCGACTTCAAACAGGCATATTACACTCTAAAATCAACTTCCGAAACCTTTGCTTAAATAGCGCTTCTTTCTTCCTTAATTTGAATAAGCGCGTGCTAATTGATTAATATTCTGGCTGGAAAGCGTGGGTAAAAGAGAGAGTGAAAGAAAAGTAGCTTTTACTCAGAATTAACTATTAGTCAAAATAACTAAATAATTAACTAAGATTTAACTATTAGTCAAAATAACTAAATAATTAACTAAGAATTAATTATTAGTCAAAATAAATTAATAAATCCTCGCATTACGTTTTTGCATTCTTATTTAAAATCAAATAAACTCATTCTCCAAATTAAACTGTTCAAAATACAGTTAACTGGTAAATTAAAAATTGCAGGTAAATTCTTAATAGCCTTTTTTCTGTTAGTCGAGAGTCTACTATCTTCAACCAATTCAGATTTAACCTTCTTAGAAATTAGGGCTTTCTGCTATTTTCTATTTTTTACAAATTGTTTGTAGAAGACAGTTGTAACCAGTGTGGAATACCCTTGTTTGCTTTTTTTGTAATTTATTAATCTAATTTACCTTACTGCAAATAGATTCAAAATACAAAAGGATGGTAAAATGAAAAGAGGGTCGACATTTAGATCCCTTTCTTAATAAACAAATTTATTCCTTTTATTTTTTGTTATCAAAACCAATATAAATAATTAAAAAAATTGTTATCATCAAAATTCTCTGGCATTTAGATTGATTTCTTGAAATTAAATAGACTTTTTTTGTAAAGATTTTTAGTTTATTTTTTGCCTTGTTTTGGTTAACAAGAAATAAATGAAACATAATCAGTGTTTTAAATCGAATTTCAATTTAAAATATTTATAAATGATTGAATTTTGTTTGTGAAGCAGATATCCTCAAAAGCAGTAAGTCTAGCAAAGCGTTCCTTGGACGTTTAACCTTTCTTTTGGGATTAAACAAGAATAATGTTGAGACGGGTACTTAGGCAAGAAGAGTAAAGACATAAATCAAATGACCACGCCTTCAGAACAACTTTTCCATTTAACCTCCTTCTCTCAAATGTGCAAGAGCACATCTTGGGTTGGAGCAGCAGGTGATTAGGCCTTTGCTTGACATTCTGTACTTTTTTTCTGCTGTCCTCATGAGAATTAGGTATTTTATTCGGATAATTTTTATAATGTAATATTTATTTATAAAAAAGCATAAACAGACGAAAAGGGATTTTCAGGAATTCTTAATGATCCAAACAATGCTTGTGAATATTATTGAGGAAAACAACACAAATGTTTTAATTCTTACGATAAAAGTCTATTTCAAAATTTCTAAATTCAAGATGTCTAATAATCTATGAAAATATTTGAAGACTTAGTATCATTAATTTGTGCCAGAGCAGCGTAGAATAATAAATCATGTTATAGATCATATGCTCAATATATAATATACTATGTTAGATTTAAATCTTTATCTCCACGACATTGAAGTACATATCTTAGTCTCCTCATTTTTAACACTAAATTTTATTTCGCTTTATTAACTTTTTACATTCTTGAAAATAGATATAATAGTAGAAACTAGCCTCCATTTTAAGATCATAAATGTATTTTCTAATAACCTCATACTGCAAATCTGTGTAACAATTTTAGCAATTCAGAACTAGTATGCGTAAATTTGCATTAATATTTCTAACGTTTATATCATTAGTAAAATTTATGAAAAGCATTTTAACCCAATATTATAAAAACTTGCGCAACAGAATTGTGAATGATATTTTATCGTGTAATGCACTGCATTACAAAATGCATGTATCTACTCCAGATATCTATAATTAAATGATATTAAATCGATATTTGTGAAACTACACATTCTTAAGGTAAAAGGTGCAAGAAATAGCAAAGATGGTAATGTTTTTTTCCAGGTGGATCCGTTCCAGATTTATTGAGTCGCTTGGAAGCTGTTCAACAAAGGCCAAAATTGCTCATTTACGTAACACTGGCTGACTTTTAGCGTTTCGGATATTTTTCTAAAAGCCAGATTTGGTGTATGAAGCAGGATAGTCTACAACCTACATATCTGCGTATGTACAGTTTACTGTACGATACGCTAACTATTGGTGCTGTTCTGTTCAAGTGACAAAATGTAAGTTTTTAAATGCGTGATACAAGCAGTGGTGAAGTCCAATATATATGTCAAAGTGCGTTTTAAAGTCCACGCTTTCCGTAGTCTCACAATGAGGGAAATATTCAACACGTTGTATCATCATCATAGTATCTTGAACGGTAAATTGAAAGGTTATATGAAGATAAACTCCCGCGGATGGTAATGATTACGTGAATTGCTTCTGAATGCTCCAATGCTCATCTAGCTTGCAGCCGAAGTCATGCGAACTAGAGTCACGAGTATTGTACTACCTGTCTTCAGTGATGAATTCCGTTTCCGTGAAGGCACTGGCAACCAACAGATGTTTCTGGCCGCGGTCTGGTAGGAAACTGCATCTCAGTATTGTTTGTGATAGGTGCTGCTGCGTATTGCAACAGTCACTCCTCATACGAGTATGCCTGCCTGAACGATAATGCATTAGTGAAACACTAATAGCTGGACGATACATTAACGAGGTTCAGCCTGAACTTCAAACAGCCCAAAAAATCGAAACTCTTTTTAATGAGCTAACGCTGAAGGCAGTTACTAAAATACTTTATTCTGAACTCTTTTCTAAACTTGGAGCAAAAATGACAATTGTTGTTAGCTTCACCAAGAAAAGTAGTGGAAGATTCGGTTTATTAAATTATGGCAAATTAAGTGAGGGCAATCTGCCTAACGGAAGGGATGCCTTCGTGAAGGGCTTTTAACGAAACTGGCTCTTATACACGTTATACATGGGGAAAAACACGAAAACGCCCATGCAGTCTTCCCATTCGCCTGGAATGGAACCTAGGTCGGAGCTACCAGTGTCTGTGGACTTTATCGCTCGACCGCTGGTGCGTAGTGGAAAAGGGTCAGTGAAAATTTCAGCAAAAATCCATCATAGGGTTTTAACAGCCATTCTTTAAAATACTTCAAAATGTCGCCCAATTTTCTTTAAATATAATCATCTCGGCTACAGAATTAATTCCAAAAATTGGGAGTCGAGTCTTTATCTCTAATATTCTTCTGCAGTTATCAATAAAATTTTAATTCTTATAAATAGAATTTAATGCATGAATTCGTAGTAAATTAATTAAGCATCTGAATATAAAAATATTGAAAACAAATTGAAAATAAAGCCAAATACAAAAAGTGCAAAAAATTGCAATAATACGGGCTATAACAATAAATAAGTAAACAAAATCATGCGCTAAATGCAAAATAGGAAAGGTATTCACTAAAATGCAAATAAGTGAAAAAAGGAATAAATAAAATGTAAAAAAATATTTATTTAAATTTACAACAATATTTATTCATTTCCAAATTTAATTCTTCGTAAGATTCCGCGTTTCCCCAAATTAGTACTTTCGTAAGATTTTGCTCATTATAAATGGAAGTTGCGATAGTTTTGTTTCTGTTGTAAGAGATTTGCGCTTTCGAATGTGCTTTGAGTCGAAGAACAGCTTTTAAAGGAATGCTTTCAATATTTTTTTCTTCCCACTGTAAGAGAAAAAGTTTATGTAATCCGTTTTAGAAGATGCTGTAAAACACATTAGTTAGTCTCTCGAAATAATTTCGCCATTTATCAAACTACTTTGCCTGGAAGTTCGAAAGAATAAATTTAGTACGTAGTTACAAACCTATTGATTAGTTGAATGGGCCTAACAATATTAAGTCTTTGCTTTAAAGCAATTCTATTACCACAGGTCTTTCGACATTTCTATCCATTATTATGTACTTTACCTTTGCTGTTTATCAACAGAAAAAAAGCTGCTATCAAAGTTAGCAAAGTAAAGAATACTATTTTAGTTTCCTTGTTTTATCTGACTCGAAGTAAAACATGGCTAAATTAATATTTTTAATGTGAGGACAAACAGTAATAAGGTCGGTTTTCGTCACATCGTTGTAACAGAGGTTATGATAGTATGATCGAAATAATAGTCTCATTTTAAATTACCACTGAGAATAAATGTTTTGCATAATTTGCTTAGCATAAAGTGAAATAAATATATTACAATAGAGCTCCAGTTATCTGAATTAACTCAGGCCGTAGCTCATCCGGATATTTGGAAAATTGAAATAATGGTGTTGTCTTTTAAAATCATATATATATTTATTGCAATGCAAGTAAGAGGATTTTGGAGTTAAAAGCACCTTTCTGTTTTTATCACAGTTACGTAAACCTTATTTAGCCACGGCATTCATCATCCACGCCGCAAGTGTTGCTGTTCTGGAAGTCACCATCCACGCTAGGCGGCCAAATCACCATCTTATAGAAGTACTGGAATTCGATATTGCATGAAATCACTCATTTATCTTTGAAATTTAAAAATGTATTGATACTTAACTATTTGAGCAATGTAAAAGGAATGCACATCTTTCTTAATTATTGGTATCAATGATTTGTAGTTTTTGATTGCATAAATATATGACTTTTAAGATATTTGATTATATAAATGTATGAAAAGCATACAAGTGTAAAGCAGTTCTGCAGCATGTTCTTATGGCCTACGAAGAAATGTTATGGCAAGCAAAATATATATATCAGACTTAGCAGTCAAGTAGTTAGCAGTTTTCTTATAACTCTTATCTTTAACATCATGCAGAGCGCACTATAAACCTAACTGTCAGCATTGGGTTAGGTAGGCACAGAAACTGTAGACGTAGTATCCTGATTTCTGCAAATGACGATGAGATATTAATAGATGGTTTTTGTCCTCTCTCTCCTACTCCATAGGCCCTGAACCTCCCACTACGGAATCTCCAACGACTCAGCGCACCACCACTGTTACTACCACCACTGTTACAACCACCACCTTTAAGTCTTCCAGTGTGCTCACTATCGTTACAATTTCGGAAGGTGAAAATGCACTCTGCATCTATTATTTATATTTGCATGAATTGTACACTTACCATATCTTTATTTCTCTTAATGTTATTTTAAGTTTTTTTTTGTAAGTTCATTCATGGGACTAGATTAGTTATTTCTTTTTAATATTTGCAGTCGTTTGCTTCCCAACTAAAAATGGGTTTTAATACGGGAGACTCTCAGAAGCAGTGAATTGCCGTAAATCGAGTGGCGACTGAAAGGCAACATTAAATATCATTTTCATTATTTTTGCTGCTAAACTTTAATCGCTTGCAACTAATTGAATGTTGCCTCTTCCCTACTTACTAACTTTTAGGAATTTTCTTTTTAATCTGATATTGAGCGTGAGTTACAACAAATTTTCAACGATCTCACTACAACTTTCCAAGTTGCATTTGGAGAATTTCATATATGCATATTACTAAAATACAGGAAATTAATGATATCATCATAACATAAAAGAAACACTAGGTGAACTACATATGGAGAGTGAAGGATTTATTTGCAAATTATATACACGGTCTTCTGTGTGCCAGAAAAATACCTTAAAAGTTTCTAAACTTTCCAGTTGTCAGAAGCACAAACAAGAATTGTAAGTGTTACAAAAAATAGAAAGAAACTACTCAAATAAAATTTAACTTTAAAAAAATGGAAGAAACAAATATGTAGGCTGAAAACAACAACATAAAACTTAAGCTAATCTAGGAATGGAAAGTTATTGCCATGAGCGTTTTCGTATTCCAGTGGATGGCCGAATTCAGCACAACTGACTATGTTCCAACATAGAAAATCCAATATAATGTGTCTGAAAGTTATGAGATTTTTTAAAAATTTAATTATAATTCAATAACTGACCCATGTAATTTTGTAACTCAACCCCTGACGTTGTGTCATACTTCGAAAACCATACATTAAGGTTAATGCTGAAATTGCGCTGAATTATATATATTTGGAATGGTTAATTTAATTGGTTATTAAATTAAGTTTCTTTATATTAAATTATATATATATATTTGGCCCATTTTAAAATTTTGCTTACATATGCTTTTCATAAAAAAAGAAAAAATTAATATTTAAAGTTAATTTTAGCAATGCATTGCATAAAGATGACTATAAATACATATTTCTACAATTTAAAATCTAAAACAATCAGTTGAAATTTTTTACATATAAATTTAGCATATCAATAATTTGTCTTCCACTTCATGCCAAGTCTATTTATTATACATATAACTTGAGATTATTTTACACACAATTAGTCTGTAAATCTCCCTAAAATGGGTAGTGCACTGAATAGGTACTGCACCTTTTAGGCAGATTTGCAAACTAATTATGGGTAAAATAATCTCAAGGTAACAAACTTGACATGAAGTGGAAGACAAATAATTTTTATTTATTTGCTGAAGATAAAAACATCTGTAATTAAATTTTATCATGAATGTAACACACTAATAGTTCATTTTAAAAATAATTAAACTTCTTTATTTAAAAAAACAAATTATGTTACAAAACAAAGAGGTTAAATAACTTAAAACTCGAAAGGGACAGACATTTTTTCCTATGATCACGTTTTAAGATTTATATCTAAAACATTTCATTGATTTTTTTATATTTTAAATTGTAAAAAGATATTTATAGTCATCTTTAAGCAATGCATTGCTCAAATTAAACTTTAAATATTAATTTATCTTGAATTTTTCTTTCTTTTGTTCTGGGACAGTATATGTAAGCAACATCTGAAAATGGGCCGCTTACTATATAATAGAAAGAAACTCTCTCTATATATGTAATGAAGCAGATTTAGATGTAATGAAGTTGTAGAAATATAATTGCACAGAAGGTTGATCCATAATGAAGAGCAAACTTTGGCATCCGAAGCATATTTAAATCTTCATTATTTTTCAGTAAACACGTTGCGGCCACAAATAATTTGGCTTTCCAATTCGTGCCTGTTTCGAAACGTTTACATTTTATGTAAGAATATATCTTACATAATAGGTAAAAAAGTTTTAAAAGAATATGCAAATTGTAATTTAAATTATAAATAACCCCTTAATGCTTAAATTAAATTTTTTATTCCCCCTCTCGTTTTTAAAAATATTAATCTTTTTCTGTAGTCTCATTTCGAAACTAATTTATGTCACATGACTAGCAGCTATATAACGCTGATCATATAAAGGGAACTAATATTCAAACAGGGAATAATTTTACAGCAGTATTGTCTTGTACGGCTTATATTCATTTTAAATAATAAGTTAAATTTTTGTTCTTTCCTATAAGCCCCTTCATTCCCCTAATTTTCAATGCCAGAATATTTAAATTTGGTAGCTGGCGTTAAGTAATGCAAATACTCTTTTGAGGGGAAAAGGTTTAAGTATTAAGTTGTAGAAGGCAAAGTTAAGAAAGTGTGGACCGAACACTGTGCTTTTGTAGCGTGAGCTTCTGCTTAGCATTTATTCCTGGTTAACATGGCGTAACAGCCATTACTTTGTTGCCACTAGATTTTCAACTCTGTTTTAGGAAACAGGATAGTCTGAGCCCTGTAGCGTAATTCTACTACTTGTTAATATCTTCAGATTTTTAGTTTAGTTCTTGCTATTTGAGTTACTGTCCGAGAGAGGCGTAGTTTGTTAGCGTCAAGTCGACGCATTCTGAATTTTAAAAGAATTAATAAAGGGTTCTTTTCCCCCTTCTCCTGTGTGGTATCTCAGCTGTTACGCTATAAGGTATTTCTCCCGCCTTCTTCGCATGCCTTCGTGGTGTAGTGGTCAGCACGTTCGACGCGTAACTGAGAAGTCCGTGGTTCCATTCCCGGCGAAGGCGTTGCTCATTTTTCATCACTCCTGCTTCCGAAATAACCTAATGTCTGTACAAGTGGCGCCCGAAATAAAAGGTGGTGGATGATGATTCTCCACCACCACGATTTGGCGATTGGGACCCCTAATCCCCAGTCGTCCTTTAAAAGGGAGAGTATACAAGGTATTACTCCCGCCTTCTTCGCATGCCTTCCTTGGTGTAGTGGTCAGCATGCTCAACGCGTAACCGAGAGGTCCGTGGTTCGATTCCCGGCGAAGGCGTTGCTCATTTTGCATCACCCCTGCTTCCGAAATAACCTAATGTCTCTACAACATTACAAGATTGACCAGAAGGTCTTACAATCTAATCAAATTCATTAGACCCGAAACTAACTCATTATGAATTAAGATTTTATCCTGAACAGAAGTCACTTGCTTTCTATACTTTGGCCTAGCTGGGCTGCTGCTTTTTGCTCGCTTCTTAATTCATAGCTATCAAAAATGTAAACGTTTTGAAGTAGGCACGAATTAAGAGTGCCAAGTTGTTAGTGGCTGCAACATGTTTACAGAAACAAGAATGAATATAAGGAACTACGGAATCGCGGCGCACTTTCGGGGAAATTTGTAAAGTAAATTTGAATGCCAACATCCTTACCTCCCCACTCCCAGTAATTAATAATACATCCGCATTTTCAAAAATCGAAGTATAAGCAATAGAAATATTCTGAAATGAAGAATTTAAATAATTTCAAATCGTATTAAAATTTCATCTTGTTTAGAGCATAAGTCTAAGAACATACTGAAATTTCGCATATTTCTTAATATATTTTCACAAATGGACCTTTGTTTCATGAACTTTAAGATTTGTTATACATGTAACAGGGCAACTTAATTCTGTCAATTGAGATTTAGCGGGGGTTTTGGTTTCCATTGTTGCCAAATGTTATTCAGAATTTTTTGTGTACAGTTAAAACAGTTTATTAGCATTCGCTTTCAATTAGAAAGCATATTTCTGTATTCATACGTAGGGCTAGCAAGTTGCCTAACCGTCTTTGCAAACTGAAATGAACATCAGAATATATGAATTTTTTTGGATTTTGTATGAGTTTTAATCTAAATGAAAAGCTATTTAATTTGCAAATATTATTAATGCATAAAATCCATTTTAAATTCTTAAGTTAATTGTTTATTTGTTGCTCAAATACGCAATCTTCTGAACACGGTCAATTAGAAATTTAGCATGTGGTTAAATAATGTGTAGTATAGTGGGATAAGCAGCGGGGTACTGAGACCTGGGCCATGGAACATTTCGAAGTTAAACAGTATCCCGGTGGAAGTTTTAAAAGAACTGTCTAAGAAAGGGCACTTTAAAACTGGATAAATTTGTTGATATTTGTGACTTATTTCAAGTGTCTGACACTTAACATCATATCAAGTCGATGAATTTAAGTATGGCCATAAGTGCAAGGGTTGCGCATGTTGTTGCTTAGACCTTGGGCGCTGTATAGGTGACAGTATGAATTTGTCCACCTTCGTCCCAATTTTTAAGAATACGCCGGGAAACAGATCAAAGGTTTCCTATCCTTCTTCTCTTTCTACAAACCTCTCGAGAGGAATTTCTCTTCGTTGGTATTTAAGTCCGCCATGTCACAAAGACACTATACATTTACAGACATTAATATCTTTTTCGCGATTTTTAACCATAGTCTTAAGGCTATGGCAGATAGTTCCCTTAATACCATATTAACAGGGCGGCTGGGTAACGTTGTAACTGTAGCTGCTATGTTCTGGCTCTTAAAATAAACAAGTACAGCGAATTCAGAAGATGCATTTTTTTCTTTGCAACGCGTGGAACACACATTTTGTGATAATTTCATTTTAAAGCAAGTTTAAAACAAAGAGGAAAAAAATTCAAAGGTTATATCAATAAGTAGCAGCTGTAAGAGTACTAGGAAGGCAATTTGATTTTATTCGACTAAAAAGTATGTTATTTTTATTAGATGTAGTTATTCGCAATAATTATTTCAATAAATTATGTCAGTCAATTTTTATTTAATACCTAAAAGAAAGCAAAGTGGAACAAAAATATTTTTTAACCAGTCTGTCACTTTTAATACTAAAATCTGATAATTAAAAATGATATGTGATTATCTTTTGACATTTTTTTTAGTTATACAATTGAAAATGTGCAATTCTGCAGAATTTATCACGTCACAGTTTGATGAAAAGTGCATCAGCTACTGAAAATTCAATAAAACCCAAGGGAGCTTGAAACAATAAAACAATTTCGTCTGCTGTAGAGCCCAAAATTTTGTGGCATATTACCGCTTTGAAACGTACAACCTTTAAACATAATATTGTTATAGTAAAGCTTTTAAAGTGAGCCATTTTCGTGTTCTTATTGTAGGATATGACTGTAAGTTTAGATTTTATTAGCCGGTTTCGACTAAGCGACGTTTTAAATTACTATAATTTTTTCTTTCTGTAAACAGTTCAGTTTATTAGTACAATTTTACTTTATTTTATAAAATCATTCGGTTTATTGAAGAAGGAGACATGAAAAGTGTGTAGTGCCTCTCCGAAACCTCTCGAATACGCGCCGAGTATGCTACCGTGACACCACGAAGTCTTGCCGGAAGGAGGGAGAAAATACCTTTTTTAATATTAAATTTTTGTGATAAACATATGAATAGCATTACGAAACTATTTTAATTCTTTCGCATGTTTCAGAAAAATGTTACATTTTATATAAATGTATTCCGTAAACGTAATCTTATTAACTTCTTTTCTTTATAATAAGTATTGATCGCAGATTAAGTTTATTTTGGTTAAATTCTTGACATTGTTTTTATGAAATTCTTTATTTTCTTGTTCGAAATTTTGTTAAGTTTATTTCTGCTAGCTGTAATCGCAGCGTTTTATTCCTATTGAATCGTTAATGATATTTTTATGCAAAGTTTGTTTTATTTCTGCTTAATCTTATAAGAACAGTAGTTACTGTGAACCGAAAAATAACGTTAGTTGCTTTATTGTTAGCTGTTAATGCCAAAAAATTGTTGTAATAAAAACGATTCTTAAATGTTTGTTTAATTTATTATTACGGAGATTTAAGTTTAGTTTTTTTAGTAAGTGAACTAGAGAAAACTAATGCTCTAAATAATTTTTTCTTTAGGAATTTATAATTAGTTAAAGCTTTGCGAGTCTTCATGTAAATAATGACGCTTATGACTGTCATAAATATGGATAACAAAAACTGGCCATTAATGACATTAAGCTGGACAAAGGGAAAAAAACACGAAATGAAAATATTGCATTGCCATTTTCTTTTTCTTCTCCAACTTCATGAAGAATATTTTTGGTTTTGTTTTCGAGGAAGAATATTTCAATCGAGAATTAAACGAACATACTATTTATTAACATAATATTCTTTCAGATTCGTAAAGTTGCAGTTTTTTCAGGTTATTAAGCCTAATTTTTATTTCTGCAAATTGAAGGTAGTTGAAAACAAAACGATTTATTATTAGAGAATTGTTTTTATTAGTTTGTGACACAATAACAGCTTTAAGCACAAGAAATAATAATTTAAAAAATAAAATACAGAAAATGGAAACAAAAAAATGTCTGAAAGATTTCAGATTTTAAATTACGTCCAAAGCGGCGTTTGTTTAATACTTTGTGTGTTATCTTTATTTATTAAATATCATGTTCTTCGCATTTAAACCATGAAATTCAGTTAAAGAACAATATCGAAAAATAATTTTAAACTGAGCATATCTTTAGAATTTCCGATTAAGAGTCTCACGCGCTGGAGATAAAAACGTTTTCTCTATACAACATTGCCATTGCTCGCTTTGAAATCCTTGAATTTGTTAATCAAAAATTCGTTAAAGGTTTACAAAATATGAAATCGATAACAAAACAAATTCCGAATTTCAAATTTGGCCTTCCAGATGGTCATATTCGCAGTAGGATTACGTCATTCAAAATTCGATGGCTCTAGGTACCTTTGTTTTATCACAATGCGAGAAACATATGTATTTATTCAGATTCTTCATTATTTAATTTTTTCAAATATAATACAGGCGATATTGTTTGGTGGCAACAATTTCAAAAGTGAAACGGACATTCAGAGTGATTCAACGCAAAATCTCGAAACGAAAACAATAGTCCTTCAAGGACAAAGCCCCTTAAGATTAAAAATTTAAATTTTCTGGTTTTTAAGCATTTTGAGTTAATATTATTAAAATCGTAGCTATTTAATTAAATATACAATTTTAGAAGTGTGATTTTATCTATAAAATTGAATGATAAATATATCGATTGTCAGAATGAGAAAGATTTCATTGTAAAGCAATTGGAGTATAAATTTTACAACAGGGTATAGAAAATTGATCTTTTATTTAATCACATGTACAACGATATGTGTTAGTTTGAAACTAAATAGGAACGTTATCTAAGTATAGAATGTTCAATTTAAATGAGGACTCGTTAATGAGGAATAATGTAAATATGTATTCTGCATTTACGTTCATTACTTTATTTATGAAAAAATAATAAATTTTTGTCACTGACGTAGGTATTGTCTTTATTGTTAAGAACATTTTTATTTTGATGATGTTGTCATCAAAACGCTGCAAAAATATATGCAGATACCTTTAAAACATATTCATTAATTCAATATTTGCGGTTTCATATATCTGCATTTTATCCTTGCCCCTAAAAATAGTTTAAAAGTAAAAAAATAAGAGATCATAGGATTAAAAAAAACATAAACACTTATTTGTCGATTCCTCTTAATATTTAGTACATCATATATTTTCCAAAAGAATTTAACCGATAATTTTCTAATCTTAGTTTCAAATTCTTTTAATTCTAATGCTCACTAGAATCACCAGATTTATGGACACCAAGCGATTACGGGCAGAAACGTAGTAAAATACAATTAGGAAATCTGCTCTGTTTTCATATAGCAGACTGCATAAAGTAAATTTAACATTGCCTAAGACCTAGTTGAATTTCTAGTTGAATAACAGGAAAAACTTTTCAATTAAATAAGCATATTTATTTCCACTTCTTAATTCACATCTAACAGGTTGATACACGAATCTTTTTAGCCTTTTTGCTGTAACTACATTTTGAAAAACTACTAAATCTGTGCGACCTAATCCCACTTGCTATAACTACCATTTTGCAAAATCAGCTGAAAATAAATATTCAATTAGAATTATACAAGTTTAAAAAGCTTGAATTTCAGTTCACTCGTAGAAATGAAAGAGATATTCTTTATTTTGAAAGCACACATTTTTTAACATATGAATTCAAATGAATTTAATTTGGAACCCAAAAAATGAAAAATAAAGTTAAATTTGCAAAACTTTTAGCTAAGTGACTAGGTACTTTCCTCACGCGGCGATCGACTATGAACGCACATACACTAAAATTCCACTTATCATTGAGCAACTTATCCGTGAGTCATCCTCCAGAATCAGAATATTTCTCCTAATAATAAATTTGATAATAATAATAATATAAATTTAATCTCATAATAATAATTTGATAAATAATTGAATAAAATAAAAATCTATGATCTTTTGAAAAAAGGTTTGATCAAAATCACACTGTTGAGGTTTGCAGTGAAATTGAAATATTAAACTAGAGGGAAAAAACTGATATTTTAAACTCTAAAGAGTCTACCGGTAAACAGTATATAGAGTACATCATCGTTGAAATTATTTCTGATCTTCGATAATTAAAAAATGTAAGTCAAGAAATAATGATTTCATCCGCCAAAGATATTCTGGCCGAAGTGAATTAAAAAAATTGATAAAAAGAGCGCAAGACGAAAAGGGAAATAATTATAGGTTCGCGTAACATGAGCGAGACACTAGAATTTCGCCATTGTAAGTACAAGTACAATCCAGCATACTAACTGTGACACTCTATCAGAATTTAAACGGAGGGGGACAGTTCGAGAGTCTCCTATCCCTCTTTCTCTACCAGCAAAGCACTCGAAATGATTTTCGGCTCGTCAGTGTTTTTAGTGCCTCGATACTTACGTTTAAAAACATTCTTAACTTAAATACTTTTAAGCATCCCTGCCTTTTCGGTACGGCAGCCAGCATCTCTAACCATTATACCAACCACGGGGGCAAAATAAATAAAACAAAAATGGAGGATTGGGCAAGTTAGGGCACTAGAATGCATAAACATACTCTTAGACGGCATCATATGTTTCCTCAGTATTTGGCGTATTGTTTGAAAGAATGTCGACAAGCTTCTGGTAAAGAATGTATTGAATATTTTTCAGAAAAAAATGCTTAAATTTTGTGAGTTTTATTATCGTAATCACGTATTTTTATTATGGTCATCAATCATTAAAAACCACATTTTTACGATACTTGTACTAATTACTATTTAACAGAGCATTTTGTTATTTAACATAGGTGTATACATGTTCTGCGGTATCCACACGTGCATTAATTTCCACGAGAAATTTCGATGTATGCTCTGCGACTCTTATCAACTTTTTTATTGCCTAATGCAGTTCTGTTACAGAAATCATGTTTTTTTATTGTCGTTTCATTCCTTGAGGCTTTATAGAAAACTATACACAAAAAAGTGCATTATTCTTTCATTGTTCCTACTTTTATTCCTTCCTTCAATATTTGATTAGACTAAATTTAATTTTTATTCTTAGAAAACATTGATTGTAAATGTGAAATGCAGCGTACAAGGGTCTTTATCAGTACTTTATATAATGTTTGCAGTCCCATCCTTAAGCTATTTTTATGCAATTTTTTACTGACTCCATTTCACACGCGTAACTAAATGAACTTCATTATATCTATGTTACATTATAAGGTATTTCTTCCCCCTTCTTCGCATGCTTTCGCGGTGTAGTGGTCAGCACGCTCGACGCATATTCGAGAGGTCCGTGGATCGAGTCCCGGCGAAGGCGTTGTTCATTTTTCAATACTCCTGCTTCAAAAATACCTAATGCCGCTACAACATTACTCGGAAACCATCTTATAGTTACTCTTTAGTTATTCCTGCAGTTCTATGTTAACCGTCTTAGTTCTTGATTTTTGTTATCTGAAGATACGGAAGCAGTACTGTACAATATATTTTAGTGACCTATGTATTGCCTTAAACAAATTCGAATATCAAACGAGCGAAGAATGCCATACAGTTTTCTCTTACATATTTGCTAGCGTATTCTGTCAAAAGAATTCTTAAACTGAAATAAATAATGTTCTGTTCTGTTTTCTTATAATAGATTGTATAAAGCAAATTTAATACTGCCTTAGACCCAGCTGAAATCCTAGAAGAATCATAAAATAATATTTGCTAATAATTAATAATAAATAATCATATTTATCGTTGCTTCGTAATTCGCGTCGAAAAGGTTCACGAACGGTCGTCTCATTAATTTACGTACGAATTGCTGCATACTTTCACTCGCTGTAACTTACTATTCTCAAACATAAACTGAACGAAGATTCTAGAAGCTTATATAGATTTCTTTCTATCTCTCTCACTCTCTTAATCAAAGGTACAAATTTTCTCTTGAAACTAATTGCATAAGACTACAAGAATTGCTGACTTTAAAAAGGGCCGATCGATTTAAAATTTGCTTTTCTAAACTACACAAAGTTGCTTTCAACATTAAACTCCTTTCTTATCACCTTTTTCGAGCGAGTCGTTTTTAACTTTGGTAGTTAGCCAGGACAAGAGTATTTTTCCAAAAATAATATTCAAATTAGTATAGTTTTGGGTAGCTAGAAGCGGAAATAAGGTAGACAGGACAAATAAAAAAACTACTGATTAAAGTAACTTAAAATACTTAGTCTCATTGAACAAATTCCATCTATTCTAAAAATACTATGAACTGAAATAAGCGTTGGCTTTAAAAACCGTGTGACGAAAAAGGATACAAAGTATAACAGTAGAATATTCATGTCACGCATGACACGATGTATTCAGGACGATATTATGTGATATAGAGCAGCTCCCTGTGTTTATGTTAGAAAAGGTTAGTTTTAATTTTCGCGGTAAAGATTCGTTTTCTTGAAACAGCAATATTGCATATTGCAAATTCTGTTCCACCAATTTTTTTTCAATCAAAATTTGTATATGAAACTTATGTTGTAATTATACCAGTGTAATTTTCTAACTACATAAAACTTCTATTTAAAATGTATAGGAATAATAAATTTATAAGCATTATTATTAAGAACATCATTCCGCTACTAGTAAAATTACAAAAATATTGCAAAAAATCGATTTTTGCCTTGAACATAAAGAATTCAGAAGCAAAAGGACGCTTGATAAGGTTGTGAGTATATGATTAATGTGTTACCTACAAACAGGAAACGTCTCTTTCAAATGAGGTATTTTAAAAAAGAGTGTATTTTTCTATAGAACTAAAATCAAAAAGAACTTAATTTGTTTATTAAGAGCTTACAAATAAATAATTTTAAAAAGTAAATGAATTTAATGAAAAATATGATGCAAAATCAAATTTGGCTGCAATTATTTTGAAATCAAACCAAAACTTTCATCCTACAAAACTTTTTAAAGGCATACATGCAGCCGAACAGGTTTAAAATTAATATCACAAATGCGACAACGTTTTCTGTTGCTAATATTCTTGATGAATCTATGTGTGATTAAATGAAAATTTGAGTTATTATAACAAACTAGCCGGGGAATTCTTATGTTGATATCGTATGTTAGATAATATAAAGCGCTTTTGTCCGATTTGTATGCATTTACGCGTATTTTAGCGAATATTTTAAGAGCCTCAAGGCAGTTATTCTTAGACATAATTAATTTACAATGCAAAATAATTTCTACACAATGGCATAGGTTATGCATCCAACGCTGACTGAATGAAATCATTTTCTATATACTACGAGGGCTGTTTTTTAAGTAATGTCTATTTTGCAATATAAATGAAACAAATAAAACATGTACTAAATGTCTAAGGCTTACAAGTGACCGACCAAAGCGTGAAAGGTCTTGGATAATTTCCCTGACCTTCCTTGAACAATCTCACCCATTTTCCGCATTTGATTATCGCTCACCGCATTTGTCAGAACACTTCACATACTTGGCGATGAATATCCGCAGCATACATGTTTCTGGCTGCTCAAAATTGAATGTCTGACCGTATATCATAATCGGTGGGATGCTCGATTTTCTTAAACATTTTAACCTCACATTCCGAAGTGTACAGACTGACGCTGTGAATGCAAGTGAAGTCTGATTCTGCATAGGGAATGCTGGGAACCTGCATACGCATTCAGTGTCTCGCGCATGTAAATTTTCAAGGGTATTTAGAGACACATTCTAATTAAATAATAACCTACGTATTTATATAGTAAATGTATCAGGCAATATAGACCTCTTCTACAGATTATATTAAGTGTCATATTAATCACTGTAACCATTCTAAATTCCTTCACGATAAATTTATATTGCATGTACACTGCGAAAAAAAACAGTGGGACAGTTGTATATTTCCCGTTCTACTGGGCCGATTGACGAAATTGAACTTACGTTTTGCATGTCTAGAAAACACGACTTAGGATATGTATTAGATTCCTATATATATCATTGTTCTAACATAGGCATTTTGGCACAAAATCGGACTTTTTCTGAAATAACATACCAATTGTTTTCTATATTTCGTTTCTACTACTCAAATTATGCAAAAGTGCGAAGTTTTGTAAAAACTGCACAAGTAGTTTTTAAAAAATTAGCTCTCAAAATTTTAATTGCTCCATGTTAATTCAATTGATTAATATCTCTTTTTTATTAATCTGATTTCAATCTTTCTTTCATATTTCGAAATTTAGGTTCATTCTAAATAAATTTCACCCATTTTTTATGATTTATTTTTTTAATTTGTATGTTTAAATAATTTTTATAAATTTTTCAAAAAATACTTTGAATTATAATCTATAAAATGTTTACCATCATCTCAAAGTAGACGTATTTCTAAGCATGCCTGCAAAAAATTAGACTTTTTTTATTCAAAATTTTCTAAGATACACGTGAATTTATATATTGGAGCGTTTTGAAATTTGGCATATTCTTTATAAGCGATAATAACGCCAAATGGGGTTTACGCACTTTTTTAAGTTATTTGAAAGTAGGAACGATGACTTTTTTTCTGCTCGTCGACAATGAAGAAAAAGGAAAGGAAAATAGGTTGCTATAAATTAAGAAGTTCGCTAAGTGTAATATTTATGTAAGTGAATATTCTTAGGGCAAACTGAAAAAAATGCGCCAAGATAAATTTTTAAATTTCTCCGTAAATTTCGCACAAATTTTGGAAAATTTAATACTTAGGCATAATTTGAGTCGTAGAATCAAAATATGGAAAACAAATGGCATGTCATTTCAGAAAAAGCTCGATTTTGTGTCAAAATACCTATATTATAACAGTGCTATATATAAATCTAACATATATCTTAAGTCGCACTTTCGAGCCATGAAAAATGCAATTTGAATTTCGTCAATCGGCCCAGTAGAATGGGGGACATAGAACTGTTCCAATTTTTTTTCCTCCCTGCGGTCTACATTTGTTCATTTCATTAATTTAATAGTTCATCACGCAACATAATTCTTTTCACAGGCAAAGATTTTAAGTACCATCCGCCAAAATGATACTATAATTATGAACCGCATGATGTTTTAAACGGATGGCATCTTGGTTATAACGTTTCGGTTGTATCTCATTATGTACGTGTTTTTTAATTGCATTGTGTTTTCTGTTCATTACTGTCTACAGCGATAGTAACCAACTCCTCTTTGTTAACAGCTAATCTAAAATCTGTGCTGACTCCGCTACTATGTGCTGGCCGTACACTATATTTCTTTAAACCACTAATTAAGAAGTGCTTTTTGAACGAAATTTAATTTGCATACTTTCTATTCGGCATAAAATAGTTACACTTTGTTTTTCTACGTATATCTGTACTCTTTGTGCATATTTAAAACTGTTAAGACTGTTTAGCAGCGAAAGAAAGAAAATTCAAAATACTAACATTTGAAATGGTCCTCCACTACACGTGCCTTCTTTACACATCTTGAACTAAAATTATAATTAAATTATAATTGATTAACAACAGCACACACCAGTGTGCTTATTTATAATATTTTGATATTTTTTAGTGAGAATGAGGTCCTTAATGTTTTTCATTTTTTTAAGTTTCTACTTCGTTTATAAATATCTATATGTTTTCACGTTTTTCATATAGCCTTCGCATGAAAGTAAGGGAATGAAAAGAAATAATATTAGGCAGTTCCCAGAGAAAAATTTGATTTCCTTGCTTAAAAATTATTTCTTATAATAAAAAATATTGTCATGCATTATTTAACAGAGGAAAGACAGAACTCCGCTTGTCATGCATTCTACGTATGCATCTGTCATAAGTCGATATGCATTGCGGGGGAAAAAAAAGGTTGGGACAGTTCTATATCTTCCCTTCTACTGAGACGATTGACGAAACGCAAACTGCGTTTTCCGTGTCTCGAAAGCACGACTTAAGATATATATTAGATTTATATATATAGATTTGTTCTAACATAGGTACTTGGCACAAAATCTGACTTTTTCTGAAATAACGTACCTATTGTTTTCCATATTTCGATTCTACGACTCAAATTATGTCTAAATATTAAATGTTGTAATTTTTAGTGAGAAATTTATGGTGAAATTTAAAACTTGGCGATTTTTTTCAGTTTCCGCCAAGAATAATTCACTTGACGAACTTCTTAATTTATAGCAACCTATTTTCTTTTTCTTCATTGTCCACAAGCACAGAAAAAGTTATCGTTCATACTTTCAAATAATTTTTACAAAGTGCAGAAACCACATTTTCGTTATTATTTGTTATTATAAAGACGCCAAATTTCAGAACGCGTCAAAATGTAAATTCACGTATATCTTCGGAAATTTTCAATAAAAAATTGTCATTTTTGGCAGGTATGCTTAGAAATACATCTACTTTAAGACGATGGCAAAACGTTTGCAGATTATAATTCAAAATGTTTTTCGAAAATTTATAAAAATTATTTAAAAATAAATCGTAAAAAATGGACGAATTTTATTTGGAATGAACCTAAATTTCGAAATATGAAAGGAAGAATCAAATAAGTTTAATAAAAAGAGATATTAATAAATATGTATCAAATTCAATTAACATTGAGGAGCTAAAATTTTGAGAGCTAATTTGTGCGATTTTTACAAAACTTGGCAGTTTGACATAATTTGAGTCGTAGAATCGAAATATGGAAAAACAATTGGCATGTCATTTCAGGAAAAGTCCGATTTTGTGTCAAAATACCTGTATACTTAGTCGAGCTTTCGAGCCATGAAAAACGCAAGTTAAATTTTGTCAATCGGGTCACTAGAACCGGAAATATAGAACTGTCCTCCCTTTTTTTGGACGGTGCATATTAAAGCGATAATCAATTTCATACCGCATATCTCATAGATTAAAATTAATGCATAATTATAACAGTTCGCTTGTGAATATCTCTTAATATGGTAAAATAATTTTATAAATTTTGTGGAGAGTCACAGAAAATAACTTTGTAGGCCACCAGTAAATCACCGCTAATCTAAAGGAACAGCAAAGAGTCGCCTCAACATCTTTGATGATACGTAGCAATTAATGCCATATATTACCGTATACATGCAATACTGTGAATGGGAGAATGTTTGTGTGCCATTTGTTCGGTAATTAACTGAAGAGGAAATCCTTAATGACTGCTTCCATCATCAATTTGATACTTCCCATGGAACTCGAGTCTTCATGACATTACTGACTAATGTGTTCAGTTTGATAAAGCTTATTTTTTTAGTCAGCAGTCATGTAAACGTATAACTGCATTGCTGAGCTTTCAGTATCTAACACACAATGCACTTTTTTTCATAACAATTCCAGAAAGAAAGGAAATCAGTGTTTGTTAAAATTGCTCAAATATTAAAATAAATATATTGCAAATAATATGATGTTAACGTGGATTTTGCTAAACTTTTAAGAATATTCTATTATAAAATTATTTAAGTACCTCTAAAAGTTTAATATGAAGAATATTTCTGAAGTTTGTGAAAGTTTCTGTAAATGAACTATTACAAGATTAAAATTTGTGTATCTGATTATAATTTTACAATGTAAACGTACATTGTTTCTAAACAATTAATATGTGATAAAAAGTAAGAATATTTTTTATTCTCTGCTGTGCGTGTACAGTCTAGTGTGAAAATGTATTTTGTGTTTTTGTGTTAGTAGTCAAGTTTGCATACGAACAATGATGCTTAGCTATCATCTCAAACCTTGTTGCGCTTTAGAGATGGCAACTAATAGATTTTTACCGTTATATACAGTAGGTTAAAAGCCAGCGAGTTAGTTGTCATTTTGGTACTATAATGTGTGTAGTAATTGATTTGAGTTAAATCATCTAAAAAAATCCGTGTGTATTTTGAAAGCTGTATGGCCATACTTTGCGCCTGGTCTCATGCCTTTAAGTTATTGTCTGTAGAGCTTACTGAAAAGTACCCGTTTTACCAAAAGGAAAATATCTGTGTCGCAATTACAGGAATCAATCACCATATTATCAATAATATTTTTCTCTTAAAACTGTAGCTAGTTTTTGCGAAGCTGTTCTGAAACGTGAAAGCATGTCTACACATAAGAAGAATCCCTTCTCAGAATGTATTGCTTATAAGTACGATTATAATTGTTGCATCTGCTTTGTCATGTCGGATGAAGAGTAGCATTTGATTCATAATTGTTAGAATAAATTAGTGTCACTTTTGCATAATAAAACTTGGCAGCGTCAAAAAAGAAAAAAAAAACGAGCGCCAAGCGATAACGATATATATTGGCAAGAGAGGATTCTCTATATTTTTTTTTGATGAAGTCTTCAGATTCTGCGTTTGTGTTGTAGTTTAGCTTCATTCTTCTTCAGCCATGTTACCTTGTTTTTTGGAATGTACTCCTGGCAATATTGCCCAACAGGTAAACCTGAAGATATTTAAACCTTATTTATAAGTTTCTTGTAGTCTCATATAAGTTCTTTTTTACATCACTACAGTATAAATGTTTATCACAAACATTTAAACTGTAATGATGTAAAACATTTGATTTTTGTTGCATTTGAGATAAGCAAGCTTTTATGATTCTTTCATAAAACTGTGGTAAATAGAGGACAGTGTACTTAAACGCCTTAACTGTGTTAGATTCACGACATATCAATAATACAGTTAGAAGAAAAATACGAGTTTATTATGAAGGAAAAAAATTCTTGTTCTTATTTCATAACTATCTTCTGACTACAAATATTCTTCATATAAATCTCAACTCTTAAATAGTTTCAAGCAATTATTTTGAATGTTTAATTTAATTACTTTTACATTTCTTTAATCATTATACCAAGACAAAAATAGAATAAAAATCGCAAATAAACTAAAATACACTCATGTTCAAAATTATCTTTACATACCCAAAACTGATGATATTCAATGAAATATCGAATCAATGTGATCCGTATTTGCAGGGAATGTGTGAAAACCAAGCCTAATTAGCAATATCCAATCAAAAGTAATCAAACGGTTTGTGATATGCAAATCTAGGCGTTACGTCATTCAAGGGTGAATCAAGCGCTTTGCGCAAACTGAATATTTGAGTGAATTTCTGCAACATAGCGTTTGATTTCAGTGTGTAGGGACTCAAAGCGGTTTGTTATGGCTTCGAAGTATCATTTGGAAGAATCTGTAAAGTGGCGAATTATCGGCCGTTTAGAAGCAGGGCAGTCAATCATGGAAACAGCCACATGTCTGAATATTTCAAGACAGACAGTCTCTAAGCTATGGAAACAGTTTCAAAATGATGGAAGTGTTGTAAGGAGGCCTGGACAAGGTCGGAAACGAATGACAACTGCTTCTGAAGATCGGTATCTGGCATTAACTGCCCGTCGTAACAGAAAGGCTACTGCTCGCCAGTTAAGTTCAGAGCTTGCAGCCGCCACTGGAACTGTTGCATCACGGCAAACAATATACAGAAGGCTTAATGAAAAAGGCCTTTATGCCAGAAAGCCAAGGGTATGTGTTTTACTGTCTTCACAGAAAAAGAGGGATCGCTTTAATTGGTGTAAAGAACATCAAAACTGGACTGAACATCAATGGTCCCATGTTCTCTTTACTGATGAGTCGCGGTTTAGTTTAACTGGTGATTCTAAACGTGTTTACATCTGGAGGGAGTCAGGAACACGAAATGATCCCTCGAACATTGTGGAACGTGACCGTTTCGGTAGTGGAGGTGTGATGGTATGGGGTGGAATAATGATCGATGGACGTACGCCCCTACACGTGTTCAGCAGCGGATCTGTGACAGGCCAGATATATCGGGATGAGGTCTTAGATCCTTATGTAAGACTTTTCAGGGGTGCATATGGACCTGACTTTTTATTTATGGATGATAATGCCCGTCCACATCGAGCAAACCTCGTTGATGAATTCCTTGAAAGTGAAGACATTAAGCGAATACCTTGGCCACCAAACTCTCCTGACCTTAACCCGATAGAGAACTTATGGGACTACCTTGGAAGAGCAATTGCACGTATACATCCTCCTCCTAGAGATGTAAATGCTCTGAAGACGGCATTGCTGGAAGAGTGGAGATTAATTCCCCAAACTGTGGTTAACAACGTTATTTCCAGCCTTAAAACACGTTGTGATATGTGTGTACAAGTCAGGGGAGATCATATTCCATATTAAATTCGTAAGACTTAATTCTTTTTCTGAATCATTCCTTTTTTTCTTAACTCTCTTTGTCACACTTTATTACCATTTTTATTGTTTCATGCTACAATTTTATATCGTATGAGGTGATCTTCAATTTTTTCTTTTGCATTTATGTGTCATCATGTTATGTATGATTCCACGAAAATTCATTAAATTATTAGTCTCTGAGAAATCCGTGAATTTATGCATGTAAACATAATTTTGGACATGAGTGTAAATCATAAATGCCCCAATTGCTTTCTTTTACAGTAAATAATAAGCAATACTACATTGTTTGTTCAGCTAAAACAGACTAAAAACTATTTTGAAAAATCATTCCCACTCAAATTGCAAACTTTATTTTAACTAACAAATTTTTGTTTATATTAAAATCTTTTCATTGTATTAAAACCTTTTCAAATCATTTACTGTTTTGCCTGCTACTTCATCAAAATATAATGATGTTTTATTAAGAGTAACAAGGTAAGTTAAGAGGACGGGCTAAGTTAGGATGACTAGCACTACGAACGAGCTTCTCTCGTTTGTGTTGTGTTCGACGTGAGAGGCATGAGAATTGCTCAGTTTCTCTTTGCTGTCGCACACCAAGTAATAATTCGTAAAATTTTCCGAGCCAGTTGCTAACATAGAAATTAACTTATGAATTTTACATAATTTGAATTTTTGTTTTATTTGTTATTTCCGCAAGAAGCGGAAGTAAATTCGTGTTAAGTTTGTTTTGTACTTCGAACTGAAGTTACACAGCGTGTTTCTGCCTCTCGAGTCCACGTTACTAGTTTTCACTATCTCTGATAAGATTGTAATTCTTCGGCCTTGCGTTATTGCTGCAAACATTTAAATTTTTACACCAGTGAGAAGTTTTGAGCCAACTTTGCGTTATATCAGTTATGTAGTCTTTGAGTGCTAGGCTTTTTTTAAATTTGAGTTTGATTGTTACTTTAAATTACCTGGTAATTAAGAATGTTCGTATGGTTTTTGAAAAAACTTCATTTCGGTACGTTCGTTTTATTCAAGTTGAATTTGTCAGGTATCATACATCTCTGATTTTAAATAGCATTTTGTGACAAACGCACCAGACCCTTTGCTTCCTAGCCCCATTTGTTTGCATCGCCCACTTTGTTTATAAAGTCTAATAGCCCCTTAATAGAGCTCAGGTGTAACTCAGGTATTGAGAATATCTAAAGTAGTCAATGTTATCAGAAGTTCAACGCCAGTAGCCTCTTCCTCCGATAAAGATTTTTCAGGATATCCCTCAATGAGTACACCAATCTTGACCACAGTAAGAGCCTCCCTGAAGGTATGATCTTCAGGTATCTCTTTTGGCAGTCTGGAGCTTTTAAGAGCTGCATGCTTCTCTGTCCTTTGAGACTGCCTTTCCCCCTTTCCCCTCGGGTTTTTCAACCCAAGGACCTTTGGCAGTTTTCAACTCTCGAGCATATTTCTTTTTTTGTTTGTGTGCTCCGACATTCATTTCTTAATTTTGATTTTATCTAGAGATGCAGTCATGCTTTTGCTAGCTTCCTGCCCTTCTGCAGGTGTTGATTGAGTAACTTGAGTTGAGTCATTTCTACCTCACTCGATGAAGGATTCATTTCTGTTCGTTCGATTGATTTCCTTTGCGTTTCCTTGTTTTCAATAGAAAGACCTGCCTCAGAGATTTTGCCTGCAAAGACAGAATTTCTAATTATATTGACGTTTTCAGCCATATATAAACTAGAAAAGAAAAGTACAGTATAAAAAAGCTCCACCTATTATTGCCTGTTGCTGAGTAAGGAAAATAAGGCATCTTAAAGGGTCCGTTAAGACACTATAACCGCAGTGTTATTCAGCCTGGGCTTGGGTCGCATAACACCAGGGTTATCGGAGGGGTCTCACGGCTTCTTATTTATTATTCGAAGCTATCCTATCAGATAATACAGGATATGCGGCTGTCCACCATTTGCCGACGCACCTGGTAGCCACTCAAGCCCCAGGTTTAGCACGTTAGTGTGGTCAAAATGATTCTGATGACGTCATATATTTACATTTCTTTCAATACTTATTCAGTACAGAGTTGTTCAGTGAATCATACATTTTGTTGTGGTTTCCTAGGAAGCGCAATGTTCAAAAGAACAAGTCGTTGAAAAAGGAGATTTTGAGGCCTATTTTGCTTTACGAGAACAAATTAGGAAACAAAGCTGTACAGGCAACTAGAATAATATGCTTCACGTTTGGAGAAACGGCAGTGAGTGAAAGACTACTGAAAAGTGGCTCAGTTGATTTCCTTTCGGAGACGAGAGTTTTGAAGACAAGTCTCGTATTTGTCGTCCATTCACTCTCCACACATCAGAAGGAAATCAAGCAGAATCCTCATCAAACTTGCCAGAAATTTGCACACAAGTTTGGAATACCTGACGAAACAATTCGATCACATCTTCATAACCTTGGAATGACATGAAAACTAAAGCAGTGTGTTACTGATGTCCTGTCCGAGGAAAACAAGCTCGAACCGGTTGAGCATTTGCTTTCGTAGCTGTTGCGCCATAATAAAGTGTCGATCTAGACCTATACTTGACATTCCTCGATATCTGTTTCGGTCTGCCGCTAAACCGAACATGCAACAAAAGAAGTTAATGCTGTGTGTTTGGTGAACAGCTCTAGCATAGTCCACTATGAATGTCTAGAAAGCGGAAAAACCGTAACAGCCAAAGTCTACTGGCCACAGTTTCGAAGACTTTTAGCTGCAGTGCACAGGAGCAGCCAGCACTGCAGTGCTGGCTGCTCCACGATAATGTCAGACCTCATACGGCAAAAGCGGCCAAAGTTGTTTCAGAGTCATTAGGTTATTTTGAAGGAGCAGACATGAAAAATGAGCAATGGCCTTTCTGGGACTCGAACCCGGACCTTCCGAATGCGTGCCGAGTGTGCTACCGTTGTACCACATATGCGTGCTGGAAGGAGAGAAAACGTGCCTTATATTCCCCCCTTTTAAAGGGCGACTGGGGATTAGGGGACTCTATCGCCAATCGTAGTGCTGACGAATTATTGCGTATGATATTTTAGTTCGGGCACCACTGAAGAGCCGTTAGGCTATTTTGAAGCAGGAGACAGGAAACATATGCAGCGCCCTCGCCAGGATTCGAACATGGACCTCACGAATGCGCTCCGAGTGTGCTACCGTTAGACAACGAAGACATGCTGGAAGGAGGAAGAAAATATGTATAAGGTAATAACACTGGGCTGGGAAATTCTGCCTCAGCCACTCTATTTCCCGGAATTGCCCCATCCGATTATTCTGTTTTTGACCATGAATAACCATCTGCGGGAGCATTAGTTCCGAAAACGCCGACAACGTCACAGAGGCTGTATCACAATTTTTAGACTCCAGAAAGAAGAAGTTTTTCAAAAAGAGCATTTATAAGCTTGTGCCTCGTTGGTAACGAGTAATTGAAGACAGTTGTGATTATTTCGAAGAATAAAATGGGCGCTTTTAGATTTTTGTGGACCGTTTTTGATGAGTGACAAAAACCAAATAAACTTTTAACGTCTATATCGCCACAAGTGGTGGTTGATTTTTGAGCCAGACATATGCACTTTACTTTCAATATCTGACTTAATAAAAAGGCTGTTTTAAACGTATTCAAGATTCTGCTGTTTCTTAAGACCAAGCCATAATTCCCTCCAAGTCTGTTAGAAGTTTCATACCAGTTATGCGACCAAAGAGTGTCAAACTCTATAGCTTTTATTCCTCTGTTGGCTTTATTAAAAATTCTATAAGAGTAGTAGCATAAAAATTCGTTTAGAAGCGTGAAGATTCGATCAGTTATGCCATCTTTATATTTATACACATAATAGCTGTTGTAAAAAGTTAACTTCGTAAAATCTGTAAAACCCTAATTTTAAATAATTTTTTAACTTCAGATAAGCGGCTGATATTTGATTATACAGTCAGAAATTCTGAAAATGTGTGTCACTGTTTTATTATGAGGGGGGTTTTAATGTTCTCCCATATTTTGCTTAATACTATTACTATACATAATAATTCGCTTATTTTTATTAATATTATCATTATGACATTATTATTATATCATTATGACACGCTTTATACCATATTTTGTTTAAAAATTTTGTAGCATATTATAAGCGGGTGTTTTGATAAATGAAATAATAGACGAGAGGAAGAAGTTTAATTAACATAAAATATAGAATAATTATCCTTTTTAAATAATAAATAAACCGCATACACAATTACTGTATATATGAACCCGTATAATTATTTTTAACTATAATAACCATCCTGTACCTGAATGATTTCTCTTTAGGCCTGCGTCCTCTATACTGATCAGTAGTATGCCTAAAAAAAGTCAAAAATCTATCAATAAACGTTTCTTAATTATCTTTTCTGTTCCATCTCAAACTTTCTCTACCATGGTAAGAGGTTTTATATTCGAGGGGGTATTATTTTTGAATAAACATGGTATGTTAAGTTTGTCAAATATTGTATTACTATACATTACTAGTAGAAGTACCAGATACCAGTCAAGTTAGATTAAGAGTAATATATCTAAGAACAGAGAGAACGACACCGATGTAATCCTTCTCTGATAACTATGTAAAAAATAAGATTCAATGTCATACATTTTTCAGTCTGATGCGATATGGAAGCACATAAAAAATTTCAGTTGAAAAATAATCTAATTCTCTCTCATTGTATCAACAACAATGGCAGGCAGTTTTTAATGATTTTCGGCTTTCTAGTCAAATGGTCGTAAAAGCTCAAGTTCCATCCAATATTTCACCTACATTCAATTTTAATCTATTAAGTGTGGCAAAAAATCGATCATAATTGATCAGAAATCAATAAGGCGAACAAACACACAAACAGACATTCTTTTTTATATGCATAGATTTGGTAACATTTACAGATTTTTGATTAACAAACTCTACGATTTGAAATCGAGCAGTAGCAACACTTTTCGAAATAAAGCACTTTCCTCTCCAACGCGCGAGACTGTTGCTACTCGAAAAAATGAGTGCGAAAATAATCGCTTTCAGAGTTTTAAATTAATGTTTCGGCTGATTAAAGTCGTACGATGATGGGAATAGGCGAAATGGCTTCCCACGAATATTTGGAATCGGAAATAATATATTTAATGTTTGGCAGCGCTATTTTTATTTCATCATAAAACTTAGAAATGTTTTATTAACAAACTCTAGGATTTGAAAGCAAGCAGTGGCAACAACTTTCGAAATAAAACATATTTTGATTTCCAGCTTGCGAGACTGTTGCCACTCTGAAAAATGAGGGCGAAAATTATCGTTTTTCCGAGTTTCTAATTAATATCTCTGATTTTAGTTATTTTCTTCCCCCAAAAAATGGACGTCGACCTTTTCCAGGACCCAGGTAAGAATTGCAGAAAATTTGGCGGCGATAGCTATAGTAATGACTGAGTTATTAGAGGACAAACAAACAGACTTTCTTCTTTATATATATATAGAGAGAGATTATTATATTATTATGTATTATTTTGTACCATTATGCTTATTATATTCGTTTCTCTGGATTACAGAATAATTAAATATATATTATTATTACTAGCAGTATTTAAAAAGAGTCAAAATGAAGTCGTGGAAAATTTCTGCAATAGAAATAAGCCGCAACGGTATAAATTTTAAGGAAAAATGATAGAGAACAAATTGGTTTCATTTTGGTTACAATACTGTTTGAAATCTGCTACAGTACGATTGGAACTATTGAACTCAACTGTCTAAAATGGTAGTCTATTATAAATTATAACGGTTATTAACTTCCCTGAAAATTTGACCGCAATGAGCAGATCTCTGAATTACGTAATGACCGCAGAGCTTCTTTCAGATTCCTAAGATTCTAAGCGGGCAATGATTTGTTCTGCAATAATAAAAAAAAACAAGATTTGGAGGTAAAAAAGGCGCCTTGTTCTAGCCCGGGCTCTTCTGCTCTTATTTAATCATTAGGAAAGCTGAGGGGGAAAAATGTGTGTCCGCGTTCGATCGTCGTCTTGGACTGCGAAGTGATGACCACTGTTCGACCCGCTCCAACAGCCGGGAATTTCCGAAGATCTATCTTGGGTTTTGATTTCTCTAGAGACAAAGCTTAAATATTACTGTAGATTAAAGTCCGAAGTTGATTAATTATATACTGACATGCTGATATTTGACCTAATGGTACATACGTTCAATATAGACAGTACCTGATTGCTCTGCTTGCATATTTTATTGTATAAGTCAATACGCCCAATAATTTATTAACGGTCGATAGTTTCCTGAAAAAAGGGTTAGTAAAAATTAAAGCTACTTATGAGGAAAGAGAAGATTGGTTCTAGATATGAAAACCCAATGCAAATAATAAGTAGTTTTCAAATAAATCTTTGATTAAATATTTATTTCGTTTTTGTTCGTACTTTTTTATAGCTTGCATAAAGTAAAATACATTGTTCTACCTAAGAGGACATTAATCCAAAGGAATATTTAATAAAAAAATACGGTTTATTCAAGATTAGTGAAACAGATTTTATTCGCTCTTACGTTTTGTCCTTTATCGAAGTTGGTTTTGTTTAATATTTCTACAAATAAATTACAATACCAATTGCATCAATTTTACTACATTTTCTCATTCATTGTTAAATGTGTTTCTTAAACGAACTTAACTTAAGGACCAAAATAAGCTTTCGATAAAGAAATTAAATAATTTTTACTGATTTTTTATGTAATTTTTATTTGAGAAATTTTTAGATTATAAAATATGAATTTTCAAATTTAAACTGCTTTGGAAAAATGAAAACTTCTGAAATAAATGACAATTCTGTGAATATTCTCTTGAGTAGGAATATTCATTTCAAAATCGAATTCAGAGAAAGATTTTTAGGAAAATCGTCATTTGAATCGTGTTATAAAATAAGTACTGTAAAAATGTAAATCATATAAATTGAATCAAAAGCAGTCGCTTAAGAAGTGAAGTATAGTTTTTTTTTATCCCTTAATTAAATCGCTGCAACTTAAGATGAAGAAAATGATAGTTAAGGTTACTTGAATATGGCAAAACACAAGGGGTATCTACCTAAGCGAAGGGATGCCTCCGAGAAGAATTTTCAAAGGAAACTGGTTCATCTTTATGCTGCAGATGGAGAAACCCTCGAACACACTTTGGTGGGGTTTTAGTGTCTTTTAAGCGTAGTTTATTCTCAATATTATGAATAAATGGTTACTTAATAGGAGCCTAAACCATGGGTAATAATAAATGACACAAAAATATAAATTTAAGCATTTTATATAAATTTATACATTTTATTTCTTACATGCTAATGTTTATAAGTTACTTAAGTTATAAGGTATATCTCCCACATTCTTAGCGTGCCTTCGTGGTGTAATGGTCAGCACACTGAGCCGGTATTTCAGAGGTCCGTGGTTCGATTCCCGGCGAAGGAATTGCATATTTTTCATGTCTCCTGCTACTAAGTAACCTAATGTCTCTACAAAGTAAGAAGAAACACTTTATATGAGGCATAAAAATTTGAACACTATTTACATGTACTTTTCATGGGCTAGTACTTTTTTTAGAAAGTCTTTTTTGGTTTTAATTTTGTTGCAAATATCTTCACAAGCTAATACGATATTAATTTTACATGCCATCAAGCCTTTAACCGTCGATTCCCTCATCAAACCCCTATCATCAGTCCATGCGTTATTCATCAAAGAAAATACTGTCTCAACTGGTATTGATGTCCCAGGTAAGCAGAAGGCATACTCAACAATCTTGATCGGATTGAGTACTGCTATATGATTTTTCTTGAAGTGATCAAAAAGCCTGAGCCATTTTTCTTCACTTGAAGTAATCACATCTCTGGTAGACTCTTCTTGCTTCCACTGTTCCCAATTTGACTGCAAATACATCTTAGCAAGCACAATTTCGTCAAACAGCTGATCAGTGTTTATTTGCATATCGGGTACATTAAGAAAACTGCTGAGAATAATTTCATGAGTTTCGGCGTTTTCCCAATTAACAGCATTTGTTTTGGTCAGACTGATCCAAGAAAACTGCTCAGCATTTCCAAAACTATTTTCCCAGAGGTCCAACTATCTAATGCATCTTTCATAAAAGCCATCAAATTCTTCTTTCACACTGTTACGGACTTGCTCGTCTAGATCCCTGTAGATGCTCTTTGCGCCCATAGGGATAAAGTTTGAGACCTTTCTTTCTGTCATGTTTCTTTTGAGAGCTTTATGAGCTTTAGTAACCTCAAAATCTGTAGTGTTTCCCATTACCAGGATGGCCTTGTTAAAGAGTGCAAGCTGTCCGTGAACAAACTACTAGTACAGCTTACCCGTTGAATCAGTAAACAAGTTTTTTATTGTTGATGGGCACATTTCTTGGTCTAAAAAAACGCTTTCAGACCTTCAAAAGTCTGTAAAATTCTTTCCAGTGCGGGCATCATTGATAGAAACCGGGTGTTCCCGTGTTGAGTGAGTTTACGGTACTGTAATAGGCATCTTCACAAAATTCTTTTAGCTCAGTTACACAGACTGTGTATATGTGGAAGTATTAATAAATCTTCACCAGTAAGGCTTCAACATCGATTGGGAGACTATCTACTGCAGTTTGCACACAGTTGTGCACAATGTGTGCTCCACGTCCGATTCCACTGATTTCCCGTCCTAGGCTATTCTTGAGTCGATAGAAAACATTGTTTTGCGCTGCTCGTTTCACACCACCAAAGTTAGTGTTGCAATTATCTCCACAAAAGCCCTCTACTTTGTTGTTCAAATCGTTTTGCAGCAGGACACAGCATAAGTAATTTGTAAGAATTTCAGATGATTCACCCACCACGGATTTGAAATTGAACAGCTTTTCTTGCACACTTGAATTAATATTAAAGTAGCGCACAATAATTGGCACAAGTTTTTATCCTTTCTGTTAGATGCATCCATACTTACACATACATAATTTGACTTGGTCAAGTCTTCTTTAAGCTCTTCTTGAGCTAAAGGAGCTATGGCATTTAAAATTGATGTCTCACACTGTTTTTCCGAGTGACAATTTAGGTTCGAAAAACTTAGAAATTAGCTTTGATGAACAAGAAATCGAATTGAAACTTAGGCTATGGTTTGCTGTGTGATAAGCAAAGGTCGCCTCTTTCGCTGCTAAGTTTTTATCCATAGAAGTCGAAGTCTTAAAAAACTGGTTAGTTTTGATGAGCTAGCACTAAACTCTTTTTGTGTTTACTCGACTGCAAATGATCTTTTATATCAGATCGACCACCGTGAGCAACAGAAAACTCAGAATTACAATGTGAACATTTAACGCTATAGTCTTGATCTTGATTGCCAGTACATACATTCTTCAAAAAAGGGAATTCATTCTCTAAATCCCAGGTGAATTTACACGACCGTTTTGGCGCCGTCACACCTCATTGAATACATTCGGGCAGTCCCCATCTGCCTCAACCTTTTCTGAGCCAGTTATTACCTAAAATAATTAAATTCAGGCGTCATATATTATTTTCTTGCAAGCTCCAAGAAAGGCGATAAAGGTATTTCCTCTATCGTTCGCTTTGGGAAATTTCCCGAGATACAAGACACCTCGACATAATGTTTCCCACGAAACAATATGCTAACATACTTTTCTTTGCATCCTATTCCAAGGAACGATAAATGGTGCCAATCCTCACTTAATCCTTTATTTTTAAATTTGTTTTTACAAACTCGCCACCCCATAACCTCCCGCAACGGGTATCAGTTTTAGCTTTCTCCTTCCAGACTTTCAACACACACCCATAAGAAAGAATTTTTCAAACGTCCGTTCGCTTGTCGGAATCCGAGGCTTGCTTCTCATTAAGGGTCGAAAAAGACATTCTCTCGTTTTCTGTAACAGACACAAGAGAAAAAGGGATCGTTTACCATAATCGCAATCAGTTTTATTGTCGTCTATCTCTCATTACTTGTCACTACGTTCCCACAATTAGGAATACAACTAGGACAAAGTCAAAATATATAACATTCTTAAATTAGGAATACAACTAGGACAAAGTCTCTACAAAACATTCTTAAATTTGTGAAAATAAATAATAGACAGCAAATCTTACACCTCCCAAAATCAATTCTCTTCTTAATTCAGTTTTGTATCACATCTCACGATTCTTCATCTCACCAATGACTTAAGATGGCTGAATGCTGATAGTTGAAGCTAGAGTCAAATTCCAAACAACGGGCTTACTGCCTTGTGTGGTTTAACTTACACATAACTAAAGTATGTAACATTGTATTCACGCATTCATGACATAAATATGTGCCCCTTTCGTAGCATGAATATGAGCCAGTTCCAAATTTTTAAGCCCTTTGCGGAGAATTTGAGTCTTCCACGAAGGCATCTGGCTCTTTAGACTAGCTGTAGCAGTTTTTTGTATAATCCAGCAAATATGAATTAGTCTTTCTGCTCCGAAGATCCGTATGACGGAACCTTTCTAACTGTTTCTTGAAAATGCCCCCAAAGACGAGCCGCCCGGTGGCAGACTACAGTTTCTGACCTCCTCTAGCTATGCCATTGAGGCCGGTGAACCACATTCAGTCAAAATGTTTTTGATTTTTGTAAACATTCTTACTTTCAGGCTTTACTTTGAAACAAGCATTATTTTATACATCGGTACATTTCCAACATCTACTTAAATGATAGAATATTAAATATAGCTGTGTATCAGCTCATATATGCATATAAATATATAAATATTTATATCAAAATACGATTAGTTTATTGTAATGTAATCTAAGGCAAAATGTGTCTGAATTTGTGTCTTAATGACTTACTAATTTTATTTTTCTCCATTCTTGGTTAATTTTATTTAATTTAAAACCGCTGTAGAGACCACATCCTAGAAGGCATGCAGTGTTGTTACAAGCTATTTAGTTTTCAAGAGCGTTTGGCATTTAACGAAGAATAAGAAATAAAATGTTAGAGTTTACGTTTCTTTACTCTTTGTTGCTTCTGGAAAAGTAAATGAAATATGTGCCCATTAATATTCTTGAAATATCAATGTCTAAGTCGTTATGGAGTTGTATTTCATTTGATACAAAATTAATCCTGTTGAAAAATTACATCAAAGAATTAATTTGTATTTTTTCCCAGCAAAATTTTAGTGTACTAGAAATAATGCCATATTAATTGCATTATTATGATTTTCTACTGCTAATTTGCTGTTCTCATGTTCTAATTAAAAATGTTTCAATATTTTAAAAAACATAATAGCTTCCCTTCTCTAATAGGATGCGTTCGAAAAAAAATGTTGGTTGCATTTGGTGATATTAATTAGCATATGTTTAATTTTAATGAGAATGATCATTTACTTGTCTTTAATTAATAGAATTTTTGATTTTCAGAAAAAAAGGAAACATTTTCTATTGCGAAAAATAATTTTAAAGCCAGTTAAGATGTTTACTTAAAGTTAATTAAGATGCATTCGTATTTAAAATTTTGAAAACTTGTACATTCATTTTTCTCATAATTTAATACAAATGTATTGCACAATTCCAGACATATTTTAGGAAATCGTGAGTAAAGAGAATTTTTTAAGAGCCTCTAATTGCATTTATTTATTAACTTTTACCACTAAAAGTGCTTGTCGAAGTTTGAGTCATAACCGAATACCATTTCAAAAACATTCCAGTTCTTTCCAAAAAAACCTCCGGTGAAAAAACTCGGTTAACAAAGTTCATTTATCATTCTTTGAAGGCACCAACAAATCAATACTTGGTGGTAAGATTCTTTTACGCGTATATATATATATATATATAAGCATTTTTCGCTGAAAAATGTTTTTTGTGTTTATCCTTAATGGGAAAGTGAGGAGTTGTACGTGATTGGACACATTGATCGAGAGCTGTGAGTGTCATAGAAACACTTTTGCATTTGGCTTCTTTGGTTTTCCAAAACTTACAAAAATTATAATCAGTTTGCGAAGTGTGTTGCCATTTTCCTAGTCTGAAACTGTTGTTAATTAAAATTCGAAAAATGAGTCTTGTAGAAAGATGGTGCTTCAAACTTTAGATGAATGAAAGAGTAATTAAACGTAAGAGAGCTCGTTTTTATTCCTGTTAGGGAACTTTTATTGCTGAGCTATAGAGAAAAAATGAAACACTTTTTTTTAGTTTATAACCTTGCATTTTCAACTACATCTGTACTTGTGGATGTCCTTTAAAAATCTGAGGAAACAAATATCAGATTATTTTTTAAGTACAAATAAGAAGTACTTCGTTTTAAAAGATACTATATGTTCCATATGAAACACCTGAAATGGTAAAGGTTTTGTCCGTTTTTCGAAGCTAAATGGTTCCTATGAAACTGCCTGTAAGTCAAACTGCCGTTAAACACTGCTTATAAGCCAAACTTTCATTAAACAGAGCTTCATCTGCCATATGAATTATATAAAAAAAGCATTTTGAAAATATCTAGACTGGCATTATAACCTACCAAATAGCAAATAACACTTGTAATAATAGCGCAAAGTGGAAATGACGGAATTAATAAACATACTATAGAAAGTATAAATAATATCTGTATCTTCCAAAATCGGGAAAACAATGCGTGCGTGCTGCCGGTTCAGAAGGGTTTAGTAATCTAATGTTAGAATGATTGGTGGGAGGTGCAGACTATTGGTGTGCAGGAGAAAAAGTTCAACTATTAACATCTCATTGCTATTTCAATCGATCAAGTTGAAGAGGCAGACCATCAAGACGAAGAGGCATCCATCAAGACATCCATCACCCATAAAGACGAAGAGGTTTCGATAAGATTTATGTTTGCATGCCTCGATATCGTAAGTCTAGTTACTGTACTGCATGGTTGATGTAAAAAGTGAAAGTTTGTTTGTCTACTTAAATCTCACGCATTTTTCTATCACAGAATCGTTAAAAACGTTGCAGAAACTAAACACCGAAAATTTTTTACCTTTAAAAAAACAGCTGAAATCCTTTTCATTCTTTCTGAGTTTTTTTAATTAACAAAAAGAGCATATGAAAGTCTTTTGCAAAAGTATATTAATACAAAAATGTATTAGCATAAAGCAAATTCTCGCGGAAGAAGGATACTTGAATCATATATAATAAATACATGAATTATAATTTGCTACACATATCCATGAATTTGTTTACTATTTTCAAAAATAGTGATAGTAATAATCTAGTCCTTGAAACCAGTGTCCATCTTCTAATTGCTCTCTCTGTTGGGCAGTTGGCGAATACCCTCTTTAGAAAATTATGGCTGTTTTTTAGCAGATCTGCTAATGCATTCAGCCTTTGTAGTGGTTTCGAAATGTGCACTGACCAGCTGATGTTAAAATGAACGAAAGACTTGGCAATCCAAAGAGATATCTTTCAGGAGTGTATCTGAGAGAAAATCTCATATCCGAATGAATATATATTTTTCTAGGGTTGATTTCACAGGATAACGCCATGTGTTATCGCGTGCCGCTGGTATCTCGTGAGATACAGATATCTCGGGAGATATAGATATTTAAACTTTTGCAACCTTTGGATCACACGGCTTAGTGAAGATATACTAAGGACCACATAACATGAAAAAGTATGTCTAGCCCTGCATACAGAATAACTCTTATTATTTAATTACGACCACAGTATAATGCACATCTCTATTGCGTACGTTAAAAATACATTTAAATTTTAATCCAGGAAAAGTTTATTAACTTCTGAAATACGAACACTGAATCATGTTTCGAATACCTTTGCATCTGCATTGTATATTTTAGATGGTAGCTGGAATTTATGTCGTTACTTTACTTTTTATATCCTTTATTCTAGAGAAAATTTTGCTAGCAAATATACGTGCTTTCTAGCAAAAACATCGTAAGTTGTAATACTTGTGAAGCGCTGGAAATTTTCTGTTGTAAAGTACAATTTATAAATGTTGCTTAAATAAATTTTCTTTACATTTCGGTGAAAGTCAGTGTATTCTCTTTGTATGTTCACTGGTAAGTTTCATGTCAAATGACAAAGAAATACCCAATTCACTGAAATGTAGTCGATAATTTCCAAAATCCTGATATATATATTTTCAGAATGTTCTACTAAAATAGAAATCCGTGTCATATATTTTTCTCTGTTTATACATCTTCGCCGAGGTAGAGTTTCATAATGAATTAGAAACTCTACCTGCTGGTTAGAATTATTAAGAAATACTTTAAAAGAAATATGAAATTTGATGTACAAAATTTGAATCCAACTTCCACCGATTTTATGGAACTAAACGTTACTGAACAAATAATAGTTACTGCTGTGCAGGTATTAATGCACAGATTTTGAAAAAAAGTGGCGAATATGAGTATATCATAGAAGGAAGAGTGTTCGAGTCGCGCTCACGCCTTGATTAAATTTAAACTCTGGATTATTTACTACTAATCATATCTAAAAGATAAAAGGTGTTATAGATGAGGGTCAGAAATGGCAAATGATCGGTAACTCGAAGCTGCTCAAACTTAGTTAAACATTGAGTCAAGATGATAAGTCTCAAATATTCGTCATTTAAAAACAAAGTTCTAATTAAATAGTGATTTTGAACGTATTTCTCTCAACAGACCTCTTTTTACGGAGTGTGGGCGAGGGATCCCAGGTTGTTTGAAACTAAAACACGATAATTTAGTGCATTGATTTGCATATTTACTACAGAGAGTAACCAATTAAAGATACATAAATGAGGCCCATATGATGAAATAAGCGTTTTGGTGCTCTTCAGCTGCAGAATTATCCTAATGGAATTACTGATTCATCCTCTCTACAGAATGAACAATTTGAAAGTGAAGACATTGTTCGGCGAAATTGGTCGGCATACATTGTGTAAATAAATTCTGTTGAATATACCCGATATAGCTTAGAAATTCAAGCTGCGGCACATTATCTCATTCTTTAAAACCTTAAAATCTCAGAATGGACCTCTTAGGAAAGTGACTAAATACCTCAGGGTTTCATTCATAGACCAATTAATTCGATAAGCAGACACCGCGACGCTTGCATGTGAGTTCATGGTGATCATGCACCTTATTATTTCTGTTCAGTGTATGAGAAGTTTCAAAATTTGTTCTTTTGTAAGTCTATACATTTTCTATATAAATTTTTAATGTGCAACTCTATTGCATGTAAATGACTTGTCAAACTATCTACCTTATCAAAGTTTATTTAAAACTGTAGGATGTTCTTTCATTCTAACCTAGAATGATCTAATTTATCTCTTAATTTTGAATATTATTAAGATTTTACTCTTAATGAGAGACTGACGCCAATTTCAGTTTAATATCTAATGTTATTATTCTTTGTAGCATTATTTATTAATCGCTTTGGGCCATAAATACAAGCAGTAATATCCAATGAAAATCATTCCATCAATTCATTTTCCAAATTCGACATTGCATGCTCTTAATCCTTTTATTTTTTTACATTACCATTATATGACGCACACTGCATCAGCGGACTCTGAAGACAACTGGTTGGATTCTACTGCCTAAGCATCAGAAGCAACTTTAATTTTTAATTTGAAATAAATAAAAAAAAACTTCACAGCAACTGATAAGCAGTTTTCCGATGTTATGCAATAAAGGCTGTCCATTTTTACGGAATTTTGCATTTTATAGTTTAGTATTCGGAAATCCCAATATGGCGAGCTAAATATCTGAACTAAACTTAAAGCTACAGATCTTTAATTATGAGGAACACACATGTTTTGTATGCTTTGTTGTGCAGATGTTTCTGATTTCCTATCCAAGAGAATATAGAATTTCACCAAATAGGGAATTAAATTTTCTTATGCTGATTATTTTTCGATATCCGATTTTTTGTGAAGCATGTATTAACAGAAAATAAATTATCGATTGTACTACCATTTAAAAATAATTAAGGAAGGAAACTGGTATTGGTTGTGGCCCGAATTTATAGCATCATAATTTAATTTAAAAGCTTTGAGTTGCATCATCTTCATTTTTACATTTTCATTTAAATGTAAAACCATTAATGTATACCGCAATTGAAACTTGTTACTTTCTGCTTTTACGCTCTGTTTTATCGCTTTATTAACTGCTTACTCTAGAAACTTCAAATTTTATTATGAAGTTTTTCATTGGGGAACCTAAATGGGCACTTCTATCCAGATGTTAGAAATTAAAGGCATGTTTAATTTAAAAAAATTAATTTGCTTTTATGTAATAATCCAAGCTTATTTACGAATTTTAATATCATTTTCTCTTAAAACATAGAAACATATTTTCTCTTATGCATCACTTAGAAACTTCTATACTTTTTCTTTACAAAATTTATCTCGTGCTGTATAATATTTGAAACATTTTATATTTCAAATTATTTTTGAGGATTCGTAATTCCAAAATATGTATAGAATACATTTTCTCGAATATCTGAAATGTTTATAATTTTATAGTAAAATATTTGCTTGTCTTTTCCCTAAGTTTATTATATAAATATACACGTTATTTATTTAAATATTTTTATGTGGCAATACATTACATATTCTCCTGCGCAGGTCCTTTCGAATAGTTAAGAGTGATGAATACTTTTAGTTCGACTTGGTTTGGGTTAAAACCCAGGCCAAGGATGGTTGCATTATTGGTTTTCTCCATGTGTTGGTTTTCGTGGGTTTCTCCATGTGTAGCGTGACTATGAGCCAGGCTCCCTCAAAACATTTTTCACGAAGGTATTCGCCCTCTTAGGCTAATATAGCTTTGCCGTATTAAAATAACCTAAACCAACCTAACCATGCATAAGAACAAATTTATTTAATGATTTTAGAGTAAATTTCCTTTAAAAAATTTTAAAATTGTATTGTTTTTCGAAGACATTAATAATTTTTTTAATGAAGCAAGCGTTTCACATATATCAGAAAACCTCTATCTGCATTTCCGGTGATATGAGGCATTATATTGCATCTCTATATTCTCAGTTATTTTAATTATTCATCTCTGTATTCTCAGTTATTTTAATTATTCATCTCTGTATTTTCGCTTGCTTTACTATCGGCAAGAAAGTATGTCCATTATTTCTGTGAAAACAAAGTACTAAGCATATCATTTGAACGGTTCTATTAATCGAAAGAATAATAATAGTTTCTCTAAACTTAGAACACTAAATTTCGATTTCTACTTCGCTTCTTTTTTATGTTCAATGTACTTCTAAAATGTATGGGTGATTAGCGAATACTGCTAACTTCCAATGGCATTGGTTCTTAAAGATTAAACGCAAAATAAGCGTAAATAAAAATTTATGAGCTGTGCGAATCTTCTCATCATGTAACCACGATTTAACAGAGGGAGAATTCCTTCTTTGGTGAAGGATAAAATTCCACGACGTACATATCTGGCGACAAAGCAAAAATGGAAACACAACTTACAAGATAAAAAAGCCGCAACAGAAAAAAAAGATCCAAAATTCCACGACGTACATATCTGGCGACAAGGCAAAAATGGAAACACAACTTACAAGATAAAAAAGCCGCAACAGAAAAAAAAGATCCAAAATTGTTCCGATAATTGCGCTGCTCTTGCTCTTCGGGTTTGAGGAGCCATAAGAAACAAACGAATATTGCTCAAAGAAATTAATATGCAGAAGCATTTTTCTAGTTCTACTTATCGACGCAAAATGAGGAAAGTAATTTTTTGTTCGATATTTGTCAGGGGAGGGACTTAACTTGCCCGTGGGGATTTGAATAGAACACGAGGAATTAATAGTCATTGTCTAGGAAGAACAAAAGTTAAGGCAAGTTAATGATTTAAAAATTTTTTAAAGTGTGTTGATTCATTGGAAAGAAAATCGGTTTCATCTTTTAAGGCTTTTCTACAAGTTTCTTTTTCATTTATTTTTCCTCTATCATCATAGATAGAAGTGGACTAATTATCAGAAGCTTTCCATATTTTACTTGTAATCTGCATTTTGGTTCTTTCTAAACCTGGTTTGAATGATTTTTATTTTGCCACACCATTTTCTTTAACAGTGAGACAAATTAAAAGTACTTTTTAGAGGGTATAAAAAATATTATCGCGATTTCGCAGACTGGATTTAAAAATCTACGGTTTCCAAAATAATTATAAAAAGTAAAGTTTTATATTGCGTTTCTTCAAGTGTTAGCTAATTGGAATCTAGAATAAAATTATAAATTAGTGCACTCTGAAATCAGAAGCAAGAAGTAATAGAATGATCATGAAAATGCTTGAACATGTAATTGAGAAAGTTCCTAAGAATCCAATTTGATACTTCATAAATCCGTACTTTTTAAACATCACAAGATAATCAAACACGAAACTTTCAGACCTGTGTTTGGAAGTTGCGTTTGTAGTGTATTTCCAACTGAACCAAGTACTTCTGCCTATGAGACATAATAATTTTTCAATTATTTTATAACTGGGGCATAGGTTTGATCTGCATTCCTTTCTTGTCTTATAAAATATCCTAGCTTTCAGAAGGCAGATCACAATTTTGGGGCGTATTTATTGGATTTAAAGAAATTTTTTATATGTGAAAGGCATATTACTGTGTGGGAAGTTTTCAAGTTTGTTAATTTTTGTGTTTAATAAAATATTCGCTTATGCTAAAAAGGGTTAGTTTGAAATACAGCTTTGTGTTTTTTAATTTTATAATTATTTTTTAAGAAAGCCCCTCCAAGGACTGCCTGATTAAAATCTCTGAATACTGGAGTTCGATGCGAATTAGAACCAATACATATAGACGTGCAATAAAACTTTTTTAAGAGAATTATCTGCATCTGATTTTTTCATTTACGGAACTTTTCACAGAGAGGTAATGTCTTTGTTTGTGTTCTGAGAAACACTGATCATTTTCAAAGATATGCAAGAATACAGGGTATTTTCTGATTATTCGCCCACCCATCAAGAAAAGTTGCCAACATTTGGTAACTAAATTTTGCCAAGTTAAGAGGCGAAAGACAGCAGTAATTTTCAAAAATGCAGCGCAATAAGAATTGCATAAAATAGCAACTAGTTAATAAAATTAAAAACGCAAGAAATTCCATAATGAAATACTGACCATTTTTGCGATATTCTCCCACACGTGTGCACAGCGATCTATTATAACTTCAAAAATTATCAGAGAATTGCTGAAACTCGGAATCACCAGCAAACTTGGCACTACACACACTTCCATTCTTCTTATGTACATAGTAATGTGTTTTCACTTCAGAAAAAATTCCGAGAATCTCACAACTTTTGGCATTGCACGTGCTCTTTCCTCCCATGTGCACAGAGATCTATTTTTCGCTTAAAAAGTTAGAGCATTGCACAAATGCGTTACTAGAGCACAAATTTTGATGCTTAAATTTCGATCGTTTAAGATATATATAACTTCATGAAAAGCGAATTTTTATATTCTGTAGTGATAGGAAAAACGCCATATTTCTGAAGAAATGCAACCCTTTTTCTTCACCAGCAGGCAAATTTCACAATCCCATTACGATTTCTTATTAAAAAAAGCACTCGGTATAATAAAACAAATACTAAGGACCTTCGGACGTCGAATTTAAAGTTGAAATCAGCGCTCCCCTGCGGCACGCGTACGCATACCTGCGAGCGGCCGCATTAATGCATTTTGACGACACGCCGCGGTGCCTCGTAAATACGTTTCAAGGGGGTGCAGATAAACAGGAAGTATCGAAAATGGTAATTAAAGCTTCTCTTATCTAATTATTTTCTCAGATTCTTTTTAATTGAAATAATTTAGTTACAATTTACCAGTTCAATTTAAAGAAGCTGAAACCGAGATACTTTACAATGTTATTTATTAAAAAAATATCTATGCCCTTATAATTAGAATTTCAGTTCGTTTACCAGCTATACGTTATTTGTTTGGTTAAATATTATATTGGCATCTACCCGGCCGGGGGGAAAATGTGTTTTCATAGGTGGCAACTATCGTTTCTGCACATTTTCCGATGTCATTCTTTTGTTGAAGGCGGCCAGTTTTATATTAATTGTCCCCCTGGCGGTATAGTAGCTAGCAGTATTGGTTGCTGTACTGATTAGCCTGCGTTCGAATCCTGGGGAAAGCTTGGATGTTTGTAAATGTATTATATAATTGCATGAGGGAAAATAAAATGTACGATGAGCCGAAAATCTTCTGGAATAGTTTGTAGTAGGGGATGAGGTATGGAAGAAACCTTATACTCGTTCCTCAGGTGATCCTTCAGTGTTCAAAGAAGTTGTTCACTTGTAGAGATTTATATTTATTTTAAATAACCAATTTAGTTTAAGTTATATTCTGTTTCCTATAAGCCTTCGTTTCCTTAATTGTCAATGCCAGAATATTTAAATTGACAGCGCGCGTGAAGCAATGAGAATTCTACCTTGAGGAGGAAAGTTTAAAGGAAGTTTAAGGAAAAGTTCTAGAAGGGAAAATTAGAGAGTTTGGGCAAGCGCTGTACTTTTGTAGCGTGAGCTTCTGTTTCTGCATTTATTGTTGGTTAAAGTGGAGTATCAGCTATTACTTTGCTGCCACTAAGTTTCGACGGGGGTTTTAGGTAACAGGATTATTTGAGCCCTATAGAGTAATTCTACTACTTGTTAATACTTCGAAGTTTTTAGTTTAGTTATTGCTAGTTAAGTTACTCTCCGAGTGCACTGTAGTGTGTTAGTGTCAAGTCGACGCATTGTGAATTTTAAAGAGTTAATTAAAGGGTTCTTTTTACTTTTCTCCTGTGTGGTTTCTAAACGTACTACATCTGTCCCATCACAAGATAAACAAGTAGGTCTTACACACTAGTTTAATATTGAATTATCTTTGTTGTATGGCACAAAGAAAATGTCTATAATGTACTGCTAAAAATGCTCTTTTATTTATATTAAGAACGAAGAAATGGTTGATGAAATAATTCATTTTTTAGCTTAATAAACAATCTATTGTTACAACAATGGAATTAAATGTAAGATCTTATATGATCAGAATAGGTGGCATTTTTCTGTTTTAGCATAAGTTTGTTCTTGAAATATTCTTTGAGTTACATGCACCAGCATATCGAATAGTTGTAAAATTCGCATATTAATTTTGTTTTTCCAAAACAGTTATTATTAATTGCTCTTGCTGATCATTGAGTTTCACCGATAACGAAAATATTAGAGTTCAGTGAGTTGATTGCGGCTAATGCTATCATTTGGATATTGTTATCGAATTCCCTAAGACCCGCTCGTTTGTAAACGGAAACATGGGAACTACATCGCGTATTGTTATCAACTAGTCCGTTATATTTATTAGAATATTGCATAATGAATTTTTTAAACTGAAAAAAGGCTATCAAATAAAAGAAAAAAATCTCTGGTGAGTCAGGTCAAAATATAGTATAGAATTTCCCAAATGACAGAGGCATATCGTCGAATAAGGAATTAAATCTGCAGTCTTGATATTGATTTCAGGCAACATTTAAATCTTGGAACAGCGTCTCAGAAAAGATGACAGAGAACTGAAGCATTTAGAGATCATATTTTATTGCAATGACGAATAACTCACCACCGGAGTTGATTATAATACAGGGATCTAGAGCTGCCTGGAAAATTATTTGAATAACACAATATGTATGTGGGGTAATACCTTTTTTAAAAAGACATCTAAGAAACTTCTTGAAAGGACAGCACATTTAATTACATTTAAAGTATTTACATTTCTTACAAATAAGTTTATGTAAATTTAGTTCACTTCTATGATACACTTTTGTTTACGTCTTTAAATCTAGCGTCGTTATTCATCCAATACGTCTCGAGGCCAACTGCCACATTAGATGGAATTCCGTTTCCTCGTCCAAGTCAGCGCCATCTGTCGTTCAACATAGGCACCACATACTTTCGGCCATCCTGGATTCGTCTGGTCCTCCAGGCGACACTGCAAATATAAAAAAAATACAAAAGCAAAACAGAATAGACAATAGCACGTCTAAAATTATAGGTTAGACTATTTAGAGTCCTTGATCGTCTTTCAGCTTCAAGAATGACAAAATGAGTAGAGTCGTCTTCAAACTTAATTTGCCATAGAAACAGTAGTTAACGTCTTTAACCGCAGTTTCTTCGTCTTTATGCACCTTTTCATGCGTCTTTAGGCGCCTTTCAATTCGTCTTTAGGCCTCTTTCCTTTCGTCATTAAGAGTCTCTATTTTCGTCTTAAACGTCATGATATATTTTTTAAGTTTTCGTCTTCTTACAGAAAATATGTGCAATATATTTCTTTTTCTTCTTTAATTTACTTCAGTCTTCTTTTCTCGTATTCTTCTTAACAGTTACTCCATGGTTTTAGAAATTCAGAGCAAGTTGTCGTATAATTAGGACCTTCATGACTTCCTTCTTTAACTACATCGTATGTATTGCCACCTTTAACTTTAGTTATTTTGTATGGTCCAAGATACTTTGGTTTTAATTTCAAATGCGGTCCAAACTGAGTTCTTTTTATAGCGACCAAATCTTCGACTTTGTAATCTCTTGGTTCTCTTCTTCTTAAATTATATGTTTTCCTGTTCTCTTCTTGAATTTTAAATATCTGTTGCTTCGCATGCTTCCTAAGTTCATTTCTTTTAGCTTCAAAATTCGCTTGAAATTCAGCTTCGATCATTTCAATCAACTTATCAGTACCTTTAGCATTCATCTTTGTACCAAAGAGCAGTTCAAAGGGTGTGGTATCTATACTTCGCTGGTATGTCGAGTTAATAGCCTGCTGCAGCTCATTTGTATGTTTGTACCACTGAGTCGGATTTTCTAAAGACAATTTTGAAAGAATTGATATGATAGTCTGATTGATACGTTCAACTTGACCGTTAGCTCTAGGCAGGCCGGTAGTAATCAAATGATGTTTAATGTTCTCTTTAGAACAATAATCGGCGAATTCGCTGGAGGTGAAAGCTGTACCTCTATCCGAGATTATTTGAGAAGGACTGCCAAATACAGCCTTTTGTATCTCCAACTTCGCTATAACTTCAGCAGATGTTGTGGACTTCGTAGGATAAATCCATACAAATTTAGTAAATGCATCAATAACTACTAAGATGTACTTATAATTCTTATGTGTACCCTCCAAAGGACCAAGGTGATCTAAATGATACGTTTTTAACGGCACATCTTCTTTATGTATTGGGTGTAAGAAACCTTCTTTCTTTCCTTTCTTATGATTCACAAGAATACAATGAACGCAGTTTGCTATGATATTTTCTACTTTCTGTCTGAGTTTAGGGATAAAATAATACTCTTGGATGCTTTTCTCAGTATATTTGACTCCTGAATGTGCTTTCTCATGGAAACTTCGTATAATTTCTGTTTCCATAATTTCAGGCACAACCATTAATTCTTTACCATCAACAAATTTAAACAAAATTCCATTTCTGTCACAATAGTCTTCATAACTAGAACTTTTAAGTAATTCTTTTATCATTTTTATTTCATTATCCTTATCTTGGGCTAATTTCAACTTTGGTAAAATATCAACTGAAACACAAAAAATACTAATGGGAGATCTACTTAGGGCGTCGACATGAGCCATCCTGGTACCGGAACGATGCTCAATCACATAATTAAATTCTTGTAGGAATAAAGCCCAACGAGCAACACGAGTTGATAAGTCCCGTTTTGACATGGTCTTTTCAAATGCGGCACAGTCAGTCACAATTTTAAAAGGAATTCCCAGTAAGTACACGCGGAATTTCTTTAGTGCTTCTATGATTGCTAGAGTTTCGAGTTCATAACTAGAATACTTCTTCTCAGCGTCAGTGGTCTTCTTACTCATGAAGTAGGTAGGGTGGAAACTATTATCATATGGAGACCTCTGCAATAAAATTGCTCCATATCCCTCTAAGCTAGCGTCAGTATGCAATTCAGTCTCATAACTGGGATTATAGATTCCTAAGACAGGCTTTTCAGCTAATAATGTCTTTAATCGATTGAAAGAATTTCTTTCTTCTTCTTCAAATTTAAACTTACGATCTTTTTTCAAGAGATCACTCAAAGGTTTAGCAATAATGGAATATTTTGGAATAAACTTCCTGAAATATCCGGTGAGGCCAAGAAAACTATGAATTTGTTTCAAAGTAGTCGGTTCTGGAAAATTTAGGACTGCTTTCGTTTTTAAAGTAGATGGAAAAATTTTACCTTCTTTGATAACATGACCCAGGAATTCTATCCTCTTCTTCAAAAAATGAGATTTCTTAAAATTAATCTCGAGTCCGTACTCACTAGCAAGCTTTAAGACCCGTTCAAGTCGTTCGATTCCTTCTTCAAGGGAGGAAGACAAGATTATTACGTCATCCATGTAGGGCAAAACAATACCATCATTAATTAAAGGTCGAAAAATAGTGTTAATGTACCTCTGAAAAACAGCCGGAGAATTGCATAATCCAAAAGGAACCTTAAGAAATTGATATTGCCCTTCGTGTGTTACAAATGAAGTATATTTCCTACTATCCCTATTTACGTCAACATGGAAAAACCCATTTTTAAGATCAATTGTACTAAAGACATGTGATCCCTGTAACTGATCTAGAATGTCTTCAATTAATGGAAGTGGAAATCTGTCCTTTACAACTATTTTATTCAATCTCCTATAATCTATGCATACACGAGGTGTTCCATTTTTCTTCTTAACGATTACAACGGGCTACAATATTCTGAAGAACTAGGTTCTACTATTCCTTGTGCTAACCATTCAGCTACTTGAGCTTCGACAATTCTTTTTTCTGAAAATGGCAACCTGCGAGGCTGATAAAATATGGGTTCATTATTTTTTACCAGAATATTCATCTCTATATTCGTTGTTTTAGTTTTACGTGGTACATAACTCGAAACCAATTGTTGCACCTTATCTCTGAAAATATTTGGAACATCAGGTTCAATATTTACTTCAGTTTCATCGTAAGATAAATCAATTGGAAGAACAGACAAAGTGTTTATTTCTTTTGTGCACTGTGATTCATTTTTAATCGTAACTCCATTTTCATTTATTAGGGTTTCGCCCTGCATTAACACATTGAGGCCTATAATAACGTCACAAGACATAGCATCATTGTTTACTACACAAATGTCAGCACTACACTTAAAATCATCAATCTGAATACTTTCTTTAAAACAGCCTAATGGTTCTACTCGGCATTTCCCAAATCCCATCAAAGTAGAATTCGAAGGACTTAATTTATTAAATTTAGTTCACTTCTATGATACACTTTTGTTTACGTCTTTAAATCTAGCGTCGTTATTCATCCAATACGTCTCGAGGCCAACTGCCACATTAGATGGAATTCCGTTTCCTCGTCCAAGTCAGCGCCATCTGTCGTTCAACATAGGCACCACATGTATTAATCACTAATTTTATGATTAATTATTATTATGATTATGATTAATTGTTATTATTATTTATTTTCTATGATTTTATTATTAATTTAGATATCATTTAGCTTTATCGTTATTCTTTCACTTCCAATGGCACGATGAGAAGAATGCGCTTATTTTTATACTACTTATTTATTCTGGCAAATTTTAAGTAACTTTATTTATTGTTATTATTACTATTTCCTCTCCTGAAATAGAAATATTTAGATCTGACACCATTGTTATACCTTTAGCAAAACAGTTAAAATAGCTTTTATTACCTACAAATTTTACATTATTTATGCAGAATATATTCTTACGCGTGCTTTATACGTAATTTTCAGTGGGGCATTAATTTCGGATTCTCCCAATCTTATCTACAGATTTAAGGTAAACGTTCGTATTTATATAGTCAATACGCCGCCAGACGGTATAGTGGAGTCGGCTACGATACCAAAGGCCTGGGTTCGAATCGCGGAGAAGGCATGGCTATAATTGGCATGGCCCTTCGTAGGAGGCAAAGTTGGCTCACCTGTTAGGTGCCTCCATAATAAAGTGGCCACCACTTCTGGCCTTAGTAGTGGCCAGAAGAGGGCCCGCCATTGAATATATATATATATATATATAGCAAATACAGTAAATCGCTTAATTTTCTCATCTTTAAAAAAGAAATAGCTGCGCAAAAAAGGGGACAGTTTTTTATCTCCCGTTCTACTGAGTTGATTGACGAAATTCAACTTGCGTTTTACATGTCTCGAAAGCGCGACTTTGGATATGTATTAGATTTATATACATCGTTGTTCAAATGTTAAGTATTTTGACCCAAAATTAGACTTTGTCTGAAATGACATGCAAATTTTTCCCCATATTTCGGTTTTACGACTGAAATTCTGCCTAAATATTAAATTTTGTAAAATATGGAACGATATTTATGGAGAAATTCCAAAAGTTATCTTGGCGCATTTTTTTCAGTTTGCGCCAAGAATAATTCATTTGGCGAACTTCTTAATTTATAGCAATCTGTTTTCCTTTCCTTTTTACTACGAAAATATCTATTTTGACCGCTATCGAATGTAATTTAACGATGTTTCTGAGTGGCATCCGTATGTAAGAACAGAATAAAAGACTCTTTTCCCTAAAATAATTATAAAACTGATTTAAAATGGATTCTGAAGAGATTTTTTCGTGGCGTCTGTGCATGCGTACGTACACGTACGCACGTACATACATATATACATACGTACGTTCAAAAACGAGGAGCCTCAGAACGTTGAAATGAAGGTAGGGTTGATATAACATGTAGATGTGCACCTCGCATTTTGGTTGCAATCGGCCCTACCAAAAGTATATAAATATATGTATATATATAATTCTCTGTTACACGGCTCAGTGAGTTCAGTTTCTTTATTCTTATAAGTTTGTAAACTGTGCATTTTTTGCTTTAAAAATGATTGAATTATGTTGTTCTTATCCTTTGATTAAGATATGTATGCCCTTAGTTAAGCTGCATGCAATAATTGTGGAATTATCAACAATTTAAAAGTTTTTTAAGTGCGGCTTAGCCTAATCTTTGGTTATGATAGCGGCCATATTTGTTTATATTTGAAACTTAGCAGAATAGTGGATCTCTTACCAATCTAGAGAAACTAAGCTTCGCAACAACAAAATAACGTCTTCTTTTATTATTGCGAATTAAATTATGCTTGATTCATTCTGGAATTATCATTTAAGTTATTAGCTGGTTTTTGTGTACAAATTGTAATTTTAATTGTAAAAATTGTTTTTTAAGTTGTTTTAACTGTACTTGGTGTTTTACATTTTTCTATATCTTCCAATTTTTAATGAAAATATATTGAATTTTGCTGTATGTTTGCCTTACCGAGAAGTGAGAACTGAATTAATTAGTGGCGCATGCGTATTAGATAAGCGGCGCTGAATCGTCTGTGAAAAACTGTTCCTTTTTTATTTCTTTAATTTCTTTTATACGTCGTTCAAGATTTATTATAGTATTTGTATAGAACTTGGGGTAATTCTTTAGATGCTATAATTTTTGCTCACTCTGAGTTATAAAATGAATGAGATGTAACGCTGTTAAGTGAACCTAGCGCCGAAGTGTGGCTATGGTAAATAAATATAGTGAACTTTAACGAATGAAATTTTTCTGTTGTGGCTTAAGCGCTATCGACGAAGTAGATTTAATTCAAAATTCCTTAACTGTTAATTCAATATGTTTAAACGAAATGCAGGAAAACTGCGTATAATTTAGTATTCCGTACAAGGAAGTTATGTGCTGTACACATCAGATTTTTTTCATTGTACACGAGCGGAACCATGTCATTGCTCATTATTCAAATAAATTCAACAAATTACGCAAAACACATTTGGCGTTATTATCACTTATAACGAATATGCCAAATTTCAAAACATGCCAATGTGTAAATTAAGGTATAGCTCACTAAATTTGAATTAAAAACTCTTAATTTTTTGCAGGTGTACTTGGAAATACATCTACTTTAAGATGATGGCAAAAGTTTTATAGGCTATAATTCAAAATGTTTTTTGAAAAATTATTTAAAAATTCACATTTTAAAAGTAAACCATAAAAATGAGCTTATTTTATTTGGAATGAACCTATATTTCGAAATGTGAATGGAAGAATCAAATAAGTTTAATAAAAAAGAGATATTAATAAATATGTATAAAATTCAATTAACATGGAGGAGCTAAAAGTTTGAGAGCTAGGTTTTTAAAAACTACTCTCGCGAATTTTGCAAACCTTGGCAGTTTGGCATAATTTGAGTCGTAGAATCGAAATGTGAAAAAAAAACTGGCATTTCATTTCAGAAAAAGTCTGTTTTGGTGTCAAAATACCTATATTAGAACAATGCTATGTATAAATTTAATACATATCCTAAGTCGCGCTTTCAAGACATGTTAAACACAATTTTAATTTCGTCAATGGAACCAGTAGAAAGGAAGTTAAAGAACTGTCCTTCCCTTTTTTGTGCAGTAATAATAGTTTTTTTTGCATTTTACAATGTAACTGTGAAATTTCTATCATGGAGGTAACTTTAAAATATAGTCAATTCTCTGTTAGCCGGAGGTTGGATTAAACGAGCTTTATCTAAAAACGTTTTTATTGTGGAACGATGGACAAATTGCTATCACAGACCATCATAATGAAGCAAAATTCATATGCAAAATTCAAGTAGAAGTATAAGATGCAATGGGCAACAGCAGTGACAGCAGATGCTTTCGCAATATTTAGAAATTGCTTTTATGCATGGCAGTACAAAATTTCATTGCGCATAATCTGAAATATTGTTGAATCATCTATTAAACATAAACTTCTGATTCGTAATAGTAAGTGTATATTAAATTATGTAAGTGTACAGCCATCATTAATCTTTTGCTCCGCATTAATTCCTATCGAAATGCAAGACTAATATAAAGCAAAACGTTGCTGTCAATGATTTGAAGTATGTTCTTGTTTTGAATGCTAATTTAATCTACGTCACCAAATGAACATAATCTCCAAAGCAAGCTGCTTAAAAATACAGGTAAAGTGTTAATAATATTTTTGTGTTAATTATAATATAGTTCTGTTGTTTTCTGTGTTTTGTCTTTTAAATGGTGTCGGATTAACCTTGATATTGCATTAACCATTAACACCGTGCGCGGTGCTTGCTCAGTTAATGAGGAAGAATTTCCTAAGTGCACATACGTATCGCAAGAGCTTCTACAACAGATCACTGGGATTCACCTGCAAATTCGCTCACATGATACTTCGTGAAAAGGAGAAACAAGAATTCATTATCTGAAGTTCTACGAAATATCTAACATGTAGTCATGATCTTCCTAAGTTCAATTAATCAGATGCTAAAACTTTCTGTAATATAGATTATCACTGTAATTTTTAATTATTTGAAAATAAAAGTAAACAACAAAATGTTCTTGTTAATTGCAAATTCGTGTCAAAATGCTCATGAAATACCAGAATTCAACAGTTGACTCAGACACAACTCTAACAAACTCACTGGCCCAGTGTGGGAAGGGCCTCCGACGGTTGCGATACTAATGTGCAGTTAAGAAATTCTTAATCGCGAGTCTAATGTACCGCCATTGCTTCTAATTATGTTCAGTTACGTTCCCTGAAATTTGCTGTATACAGAAACATTTTTATAGACGTAAAAGAGGTATCAAAAAGGGAAACTTCAGAGATTTCAGTGAATAATTAAAAGAAGTTTTAAGTACTGTAACAGTTTTAAATATTCTTTTTAATATTTTGTACAATTTAAATAGACGAACATTAATATGTATCTTAATGGCAACGTTTTAAACGCAGGCTCGAGAGCCGCGAAAATAATTTAGAATATGTTTTCTTTTCTTGCCTGTATGTCGCCATTTTGCGTGTTAAATAAAGATTGCTGTGTTCCATCAATGGAGTTTGCTTCAATTGCGAAAGAAGTATCACAGTCTTAATTATTTTTGGAAGCACCGACCGACATCGAATAATCGTGCGTATTTTTATTTTATTAGTTCATCATTGAACGCAATATTAGTGATACAGATTATTATTTCTCGTTAATATTGAATTGCTTTATTTTATTAGTTCATCACTGAATGTAGCATTAGTAATACCAGATTATTATTTCCTATTAATAATGAATTGCTTTATTTTATTAGTTCATCACTGAACGTAATATTAGTGATATGAGGTTATTACTTCCTGTTAATATTGAATTGCCTTGTTTTACTACCGTATTGGATATTATACTTAATATTCATTTTAGTTGTTCAACATTAGACATTATATACCGTATCCATTGCTCTATGTTTTTTTTTTAATTTTGGTCGGAATTAACATGGTAGAGAGTATGAATTTCATATAATTTAAACATCTCATTTTTGAGGTTTGTGTATTTAAGAGAGTGCATTTAATTCCGTGATTCCTGAAAGCATTAATTAATTACAGTAACTAAAGTAAGTTACTTTGAGGAAGCATAAAGAACAGAGTATTCATAAATTTTAAAAACAGAAATAATGTCCTATTTAGGAAGAGCTCGAAGGAAGATTTGTAACGCGGCTGAACTGGGAGTTCATGTGACTGTAGATTTGAAAATAGGCGATTTAAAACAGAAAATTGTTGAAAGCAGAGATTATGATGAAGTATTCTCAAAGGAGTCTTAGACACAATAATAGAGAAACGTAAAAAGAGGGAGGAAATGGAAAAAGAAGAACGAAGACAGAGGGAAGAAAGAGAACAACGGAAAGAATGGGAGGAAAAGGAAAAAGAAGAACGAAGATAGAGGGAGAAAAGAGAGGGAGGAAAGAGAAGAACGAAAAGAGAGGGAGGAAAGGGAAAGAAAAGAATTATGAGGCAGGAAGAAACAGAAGAGCGGAGAAGGAAAGAACAGTACGAATTAGAGAGATTAAGATTTGAAGCAGAGACAAGGTCTCAAACTAACGGACAAGTCCGGCCGAAAACGAAGCTGTGTCACCTTATGCAGAAATTTGATGACAAGAAAGGAGATATCAGTCTATATTTGCTACTGTTTGAAAGGCAAGCAGAATGGGCTCAAATTGATAAAGAAGAATTTGTATCTCATTTACTAGGGCTACGTCCTTACGAAGTAACACAGTTAATAGCTAGGGAACCCTACGATAAAGACTATGAACACGTGAAGCATTTATTGTTAAGACGGTTTAAGCTAAGCCCGGAAAAGTTCAGGCAGAAATTCATGAAATATCAAAAGAGTACAGAATCCACATAGATGGATTTCAACTACGAAATTGAATATTATTGCAAAGAATGGGTTACTGGCTTAGGAGTTGAGACTTTTGATCAGTTGCTAGACTTGATGGTGATTGATCAACTTAAACGGCGAGTCCCTCCTGAAATTCGAGATCATTTTCTTGACGAGTGGGTAGAGGTGATTTCACCTAAGAAATTAGCTGAAAAACTTGATGCCTATGAAAACGTCCGCGAAAGCTTTAAAAAAAGGCCTGTAGTAGAACGGCAGAAAGAAAGATACAATGCACAAACTCAAAGTAAGGTGAGTTCAGATAATAAAAATAAAACTGAAAATAAATATTCATCATGATTTAATTTGCAAAGCTGGTTCTACAGACCTAGAAGTCCATGTCCGGATGATAAATATGAAAAACGAAAGACTCCACAATGTTATCAGTGTGGGTCCTATCAACATTTAAAACCTCAATGTACGAAACTTAAAAATAGTACTGAATGTTCTGCTAATCTTAACAGCATTAGTGCAAAACCAGAGGACAAATTTATATTACCTTATACTAGTATGGGTTACGTAAATGGTTATAAAATTCCTATATTAAGGGTTTTAGGTGCTAGTATTGATATAGTTTATCGCAAATACATCACGCCGAAAATGCTGACAGGTGAAAATGTGTGGGTGCAACAGCCATTAGACTTGAATCCAACCTGTTTACCATTGGCTGAGGTCGAACTAAATCGCGATCTCAGGCGAGTGATAACTAAGGCTGCCGTTATTAATAATGAACTCGACAAAGTAAGATATTTATTAGGTAATCGAACTTTTGCGCTGCTGAAGAACAAAGAAACGAACTTGATAGTCATCCTCACCAGGTTAATACGGTCTCTACTATTACTCAAACAAAAAGAAAAATAACTGAACGCGAGGAAGAGATCTTGGAACCGATGAAGGAAGAAAATGAAGCATCCACAGATGTCCTTGAAGAAGAAGTTAAATTACCAGAATTAAATATGGAAGATGAAGCTCTCATGAAACTAGTAAACATTGACTCAAAAGAAGTTGTATGACTTCATACTGATAAGGAACTACCCAAAATCATCCAAAAAGTTCAAGAAGGTACATGCAAAAATGAGAACTATAGTCTGAAAGGAAAAAAGACCTTTTAATTAAAAAACAACGACAGATAAAATGGGCTTTGTAGTTATACCTGAAAAAACTCAAGTCTTCAACTCTAAAGATGTGCCACGAAGGAACTTCCGGTCATTTGGGTGTCAAAAAGACAAAAGACAGGCTGTCTATACATTTTTATTGGACGAGGTGTTACAAAAAAATACTCAAGATTTTGTAAAAACCTGCGATGCTTGTCAGCGCGCTGGGAAGGGAAATGATAAAAACAAAGCCCCAGTGACGTTAGTACCAGTTATTTCCGAAATATTCACTAAAATAAATGTCGATGCTGTTGGTCCGCTACCTATTTCAAAGACTGGAAAAAATATATTATTACAGTTCTGTATATGTCGTCCAAATATCCAGATGCTGTTGCGGTGACAGATATGGGATTGATGCTTTCTTACAGATCTTACAGATTGATGCTTTTTTTCTTACAGATTGATGCTTTCTTACAGATCACCATCTGGGATTGATACTTTCCTACAGATTTTCAGTCGTATGGGTTTCCTAAAAGCGATCCGAACAGGTCAGGGGACCTCTTTTGTCAGTGCTTTGACAGTGGAATTTTTGGAGGGTTTCGGCATTAAACATGTAAGAAGCTCTGTGCATCATCCGCAGAATAATCCCGTTGAATGATTCCATAGAATGCTGGAAAGGGTATTAACAGTAGTATTTATAGGAGCGACTTCTGATTGGGAGAACTATCTGTCATGTTCTTTTTGCCCTCAGAACAGTCACACACGAAAGCTTTGGTTTTACACCAACAGAACTAGTTCATGGGAAAAACGTACGAACGCCAGTCGGTTTACTTTATGAACAGCGGCTAGAACCGACTGAAGAAAGAAATAATTTTGTCAGTTACGTTTTCGAACTTATCAGTCGAATGAAGAAATGCCAAGACCTTGCCATGGAAAACATGAAAGAAGCTCACCAAAGGAGGAAAACATGGTACGATCGGAATGCATTGAAAAGAGAATTTGCTAGAGGAGATTTAGTTCTAGTTTTAACTGCAAATCGTCAAAACAAACTAGAGGTACAATGGAAAGGACCTGGGAAAATAGAGCAGAAAATTTCAGAAACCAATTATGTTGTAAGTTTCGAGGAAAAAAATGAGTCAAATCAAGTATATCATATTAACATGCTTAAATCATATTACAAAAGACCAGAAATGATTAATATGATAACTGAAGTGAAAGGGGACTTAGAAATGGACAAACCTCATTTACCTTCCAATCCAAGTATATGAAATTTCTCGGACATCACAGAGGAGAATGAGTTCGAGAAAAGGTTGAAACCCGAGCAAATAGAAGATTAACGAAAGGTTTTTATGGATATATTCTGGTTGGTTTTCAAATAATCCTGGACTAACAAACTTAGTTTGTCACGATATTGAGCTATTAAATAATGAACCAATAAATATAAAGCCACACAGACTGTCACCCCGACAGTCTGACATTCTCAAAAAGGAAATTCAGAAAATGCTAGATCTCAAAATTATAGAGCCGGGAAAATCGGACTATACATCTCCCACATTTTGATAGAGTCTTCATCAAAGGATCCTCGGCCTTGTATTGATTATCGTAAACTCAATGCTGTTACTAAAACTGAATACTATCCTTTACCTAATATTGAAGAACGTATCGAAACTGTAGCAAAAGCAAAATCTATTATATTATTAGATTTATCTAGAGGCTACTGGCAAATTCCATTAAAAGAAAGAGCACAGGGATATGCAACATTTGTAACTAGTTTTGGAAGCTTCAGACCTCTACGTTTACCCTTCGGATTGAAAAAGGCCCCATACTATTTTAGCAAAGTTATGACTAAAGTCCTAGCTGGATGCGAAGGATTCGCTATACCATACCTGGATGACATTGCCATTTACTCAGAAAACTGGAAAGAGCACCTTAAAAACTTAACTTCTGTTCTAGAGAGAATACAGAAAACAAAGTTACGACTAAAACCATCAAAATGTAAGTTTGTACAAGATCAAGTGCGATACCTAGGCCGTGTTATGGGACATGGACAACGAGCTCCAGATGAAGTAAAGATCCTGGCTCTAAAGGAGTATCCTGCACTTAAGACCAAAACAGAAGTACGTGCTTTTTAGGACTAGTATCCCAATTAGATGATGAACAACATGAGCATCCTATCTTGTACATCAGCAAAAAATTTAGTAAATTTAAAAAGAACTATTGTACTACTGAAAAGGAGTGCGCAGCCATCATCTATGCTATCACGAAGCTGCATTTTTATCTTCATGGTCAGCTAGAATTCTTGATTCAAACTGATCATAACCCTGTGGTCTGGTTACAATCCAACTATAAATGTAGCACTAGATTGATGCGCTGGTCACTCTCATTACAACCCAATAATTTCAAGGTCATTCATCGCGAGGGATCTTTGCACAAAAACGTAGATGTTCTGAGTAGAATTAAGTAATACAATGTCTCTTAGTGTATGTAAAGGAAGTTTATTTTATTTCTTTTTATTTAATGTATGAATTTTACGGAACCTTTCCCTTCGGAAAAAGTCTCTCCGTTGGGGGAGAAGTTGTAACAGTTTTAAATATTGTTGTTAATCATTTGTACAATTTAAATAGACGAACATTAGTATGTATCTTAATGGCAACGTTTGCAGTTCTTCGTGCGAAAACATTGCATTATTACATTACATTCTTCGTACGAGAGCCTCACGCGACTCTCGCACGAAGAATGTAATTATTTTTACTTAAAAAAATAATTTAGAATATGTTTTCTTTTCTTGCGTGTATGTCGCCATTTTGCGTGTTAAATAAAGATTGCTGTGTTCCATCAATAAAGTTTGCTTCAATTGCGAAAGAAATATGACAGTACGTTTATGCCAATTTGTGAACAATGGTACATTTTGCTATCTTAACGATAGCAGAATAAAAGTCGCCATATGCTAATTATCTCGTTCTGTCACCAAAATTTAACTTAAAAAATTAAAAATTAATAATATTTTCTTTATGTAGTCTGAATAAAAAAACAATAAGCTTAAATAAGAAACTTTGTTGCTTTCCTCTTAAACTTCAGTAAAGCAATAAACATGCTTACAATAAACTTGTTCAGAAATAAAACATAAAAAAAATGTTCAGAAATAGTATTGCATTCCTAAAACATCTAATAACCTAAAATAGTTTTCAAGCGTTATCTTAGAAGATCTAAGGGGCGTTTCCGAGAAACATTGAGAAGCAAGCGTGCAATAAAATCATGGTTGGAAAATTTTATTGATTACACATTTTTTAAAATTAATTTAAACTTTCACTTGAAAATATTACAAAATCATATCAATCTGCCTTTCATACATTTTATTCCAATTTACGTACAGCTGCATTTTTTAACTCAAAGGGAATGGATGTTACAAGTTATCAGCTTAAATTGCACTTTACCACATATGTCTTTCTTTGAATGACATTTAGTATGCGCAGTTAGCATAGTCCCTCCCTATAAGTACTACGTGGATTTTATATGTGCTTTGTAAAGTACATTAATCCACATACTTTGATTACTTAATCATTTGATGTCTTAATCGCGTAAGGCTTTAATTGCTATCATTCTATTTCTATATTGCAGGAGGAGTTAATTAGTTTTATGCAGTAAAAATTCAATAAGTGCTCGTAAATGTCAATGCATTTCCTGAGACTGCGTAACATTACATCGGTAATTATTGTTGCTAAGGTAGGGCAAAAAGATAAAGCATATAAACAAAATAAACCGTTAAAAAGGGGAGAGGAGCCAGCAAATGTTTGGAAACTATGATCTAAAACAATCCGTGTATAAATGAACGTTTTTATTTTATATGAAAACAAACCTGATTGTAGGTTATCCGAAATTGTTCCATCCTAATTGATTAAGATAAACGTTATTCTACAGTCATTGGTTTTATTGTCACATTAACTTAGAGAAACTAAAATGGAGTTTCGGCATAAAAAAATACTTAGAAATAAACTATACCTTGTTTGGAATGGAGCACAGAATTTTCAGATTTCTGAATTGATGAGCTAACAATAGTATTTTCAGATCATATAGAAGAAATATGTTAAATTTTTACTAACCTACGTTGAAATTTATCTTTTAATTATTTATAGGAAGACATCAATAACTAAAAAATACAAACAATCCATTAAAGAATATACTTCTTTTCCCCTTTTAAGTGCTGAAACAAGTAAAATTTGCAAACTATTACTGCATGAAAAAAATGCCGCCATGAACAGCATCTATGCGTCATTAAAATTCAGCAATCGTATATTCTCAGATATCTTTTTTCAATGTTTTATCAATTCTGGTATGTTTCACAGGAAGAAAACACTAGAAGAACAGTTTAGATCTATGCACAAATAATTCAGCTTCTTGGTCTTCGTCATCTCCGAAGAGTGTTCAAATTAAAACAAAAGCAACAAAAAGGACTCTTACCATTCTTTATTCATTGTGGGTGAAAACTTATCTCTTAAAAAGTATAACTATCCCACGCACTAGAGTTTTATCTCCCGAATATTAAGCAGCTCTGTGCACTTAAAATACCTCTGCATAAACAAAGTTCCGAGAAGAGAGATAAGGGAAGAGGTGCAGGTGGTGGTGCAACTCCCGTTTTGCAAAGTCTTCCCCTTGTGGCTACATAATTCAAAGCTGAGACACTTTAAGATCGACTTCGGTTAAGGCAATGGTATGCTTGATGAAATCCAGACGAGAAATTCCCGATTTTCTTCTTTGCGCCTATGCGAAAATGAATATGTACTTAGTAAGAGACTAAAGGTAAAGAAAATGAAAGCCATTAAAGAAAAAAAAACTTATGAAAAGTGCTGGCGTCTTCATATAAAAAAGACTATTTATTCCGTAACGAATTCATTACGTTTAGTTAAAAAGAAATATATTCTTTCTAATAGCAGTTTTTCTACTCCTAAATAGAATTTCAGTGAATCATAAATGATGACTATGATTCTATAATACAGGGTGTTTATAAAGTCCCGGACCCATTTTGATGTTTAATAACTCATAAAATAATAAAGATAGATTAAAATTAATAACACAAATGGTTAGATAGACTCAAAACGTTTCATGACCCTTGTCAATGAACTTCCACGTGTGCCCCCTTCGTCGCATGGAGAATATCAAGTCGATATTCAATTTCACGCCAGGTACTGGCAAGCATGTCGGCATCCTTAGAGGCTATTGCGGTTGCAATTCTGGCTTTTAGGCCATCAATGTTCGACACTCTCCTCCTCTCCTAACATCACATACAAAAGTACTAGAACAAACACATCAAAAGTAAACATAACATTGCAATAGTTGCCAAAAACAAAAGAGAGAAAATGCAATTAATAAGCAGACGATATTTAGAAAAGTACAGATATTTAGACTGGAAAATAAAATTATCTGAAATTAACCACACGCGCAGACGATATTTGCAAAAGTAAAGATATTCAAACCTGAAAAGGAAAATATGTAAGTTATTATATTGTTACGTGCGTACGGGTTCGTAATATATTGAATGCACAAGTCGTAAAAAGTTAACAAAAATTTATTCTTTCCACAAGAAATAAATTAAAATGCTGAAATATTTCTTCACAAATCTTCGCACAATATCACAATATCTCAAACGTTTAGCAAAAACTCAGTTCAAAACAGATAAAATAATTCTATCTCACAGCGAAATCGCTACAATCAATACAGCATTAAGTAAACAAACAGCAGTTCGCTTTTTACAGCTACAAGTATAACAGCAACAACAACAACTAACTAACTAACTGAGATGAGGTGTTTCACCTCGGCTTTTATAAGCTTTTTAATTATCAGTAGAACAATCACGATTTTTCTAGATTTTTCTGGATGGCAACAGTAATTACGAGATATTTATTTATTAAGCATTAAATGCGCGCGCTCTTTTATTTTTATTGCTATTTTTTTTTAACGTAGCTTTCTCTTCAAAAATCGTCTGCGTTGCTAAGGCAACATGAAGCAAATCTAATAACAATTCAAAATAAATAGCCAAATAAATGTGAAATTCGTAACATTATCCCCTTCCCAAGGACTGCACGTCCCGGGCAGTACAATCCCTGGACAGGAAGCCAAACTTACAACTAAGCCTTAGTGCTATAATAAACATTACTTTATAATAACAAAATAAACAATAATTCCAATAAGTTACTTTCAGCAAATTAAATTCTATCCAACGCTAAATACAATTCAAATACTATCAAATACTAAGTACAAATACTATCAAATACAAATGCTGTTAAATACAGATACTTATCAAATACTAATACTTAACAAATACAGATACTTATCAAATACTAAAACTTAACAAATACAAATCAAATACTAAATACAAATAGGACCATGGTCTTATACTATGTACATTACTATTTACAATTATATACACTACGTACTATGGCCATAGTAATGAACTAACCTGTCATAATGAACGACTTTAGGTTTAGAGTTCGATGACTTACGGATCCGAACCACGACGTCGTTCAGCCTGTTTAGGACTGTGTAAGGACCATCCCAAGGTGATTGTAGTTTCGGAGAAAGTCCTTTTCGACGAGTCGGATTCCATAACCACACCTTGTCTCCTTCGTTGAAACGATGTCCAGTAGCTCTCGTGTCGTAGCGGGTCTTCATCTTCTCCGTCGCCAAGTTGACTCGCTCTCGTGCAAAGTTGTGCATCACTTCAAACCGGGCCTGGAGGTCTTGAATGTATTCCTCAGGCGATGAAGGCGCATCCGGAGGGCGACCAAACAAAAGATCACAGGGCAGACGAAGGTCACGACCGAAGAGCATCTGAGATGGGGAATAGCCGGTAGTCTCGTGGACAGCACTGCGGTAAGCCAGTAAAAATAGTGGCAACTTCTTGTCCCAGTCCTGTTGGTTTCTGGAAACCACTAATGAGAGGTTATTGAGGATGGTTCGATTAAACCTCTCTACCATACCGTCCGACTGGGGATGTAAAGGCGTCGTTTGGGTTTTGTCAATGCCGAGTAGCTTGCAGAGTTCCTTGACTACAGCCGAGGTAAAATTCCTTCCCTGATCGGAATGTAACTGAAGAGGCACTCCGAATCTGGAAATCCAGTGCTGTATCATCATCTCTGCTACTGTGACAGCCTCTTGATCAGGAATAGGATACGCTTCAGGCCACTTGGTGAAGTAATCAATGGCAACGAGGATGTATTTGTTGCCATCAGCAGTTCGTGGCAGAGGTCCTAAGATGTCAAAGGCGATACGTTCAAAAGGTGCTCCTACATTGTAACGTTGCAGCTTCCCCCGGCTGCGTTTCTTCGGTCCTTTCCGACTTGCACAGGCATCGCAAGTTCGGCACCACTTTTGCACGTCATCCTTTGCATTATTCCAGTAGAAACGCTCCCGAACTCTCTGCAAGGTCTTCATTATTCCGAAGTGACCTCCTGCAGGGCTGCTATGTAGTTCTTTAAGGACGTCCGGGATTCGGGATCTTGGGAGTACCAGCTGCCATCGGAATGTTTTTCCATCATCCGATTCGAATTTTCGGTACAAGACGCCGTTTCGAATATGGAGTGAGTCCCAGAGAGCCCAATATTGTTTTGTCGTGGGACTATAGCTCGAAATATCCTGCCAGGTAGGTTTTCTGTTTGAGGTCTCCATTAACTCAATTATGGGTTTAATATCACGGTCTTCCAGCTGGTCTTTCCTGATTTCCTTGTCACTCCATGGGTCTGGATCAGCCGATGTTGATGCTGTAATTTGCCGTGCGACTGGATTAACCAGTTGGTATTTAGCTTCGACCCTGGAACAATATCGGCAGTTTTCTGGGCAAGGTCTTCTAGACAAGGCGTCAGCGTTTCCGTGCGACTGTCCCTTGCGATGACGGATAATGATGTCATATTCCTGGAGTCTCTGTATCCACCTGGCTATCTGACCCTCAGGATTCTTGAAATTTAAAAGCCAGGCCAATGATGCATGATCTGTGCGGAGCAGGAATTTTCTGCCGTATAGATAATGATGGAAATGTTCTACGGCTTTGACTATGGCGAGCAACTCTTTCCTGGTGACACAGTAATTCCTCTCCGGTTTAGATAGGCACTTGCTCCAGTAAGCTACTACACGTTCTTGGCCCTCTATTTCTTGGGACAAAACAGCGCCGACACTTTCATTACTCGCATCCGTGTCGAGAATAAATGGTCTGTCGAGCTGAGGATACGTCAGGATTGGAGCAGATGTTAAGGCTTCCTTCAGGTTCTTAAATGCATTCTCACATTCTTTTGTCCACACGAACTTTTGCTTGCTCTCTGTCAGCTTGTGAAGGGGTCTTGCGATGGAAGAAAAATCCTTCACGAATCTCCTATAGTAGGTGCAAAGTCCTAGAAAGCTTCTCAGCTGGTGGACATTTTCGGGACGTCTCCAGTCTTTAACTGCTGACACTTTTTCAGAATCCGTGCGCACACCTTCAGCAGAGATGACATGTCCGAGATAAGTGACTTCCTGTCTGAATAATTTGCATTTAGCGGGACTCAACTTCAGATTGGCTTCTTTCAGTTTCTGAAGCACCTTTCTAAGATTTTCCAAATGTTCTTCGAAACTATTCCCGACGATGATGATGTCATCCAGGTATATCAGACAGGCTTCGTATGAAAGACCTTTTAAAACAGTCTCCATTAGACGTTCGAATGTAGCCGGCGCATTACATAGCCCAAACGGCATCACCTTGAACTGCCAAAGTCCTTGTCCTGTAGTAAATGCCGTCTTTTCTCGGTCATCAGGATGTATTTCTACCTGCCAATATCCACTCTTTAAATCAAGTGTCGAGAACCACTTGCTTCCAGAAAGAGTATCCAGAATGTCGTCAATTCTAGGAAGAGGGTAACTGTCTTTCTTCGTAACCTCGTTCAACCGGCGATAGTCAACGCAAAATCTGGTTGATCCGTCTTTCTTCCTCACCAGGACGATGGGAGATGCCCAGGGACTTGCTGAAGGCTCGATGACATTGCTTTCTTGCATGTCCTTTAAAAGTGCTCGTACCTCTTCCTGTTTCGCAATCGGCAGACGTCTTGGATGTTGCTTGATTGGTGGATGATCACCAGTATCGATTCTATGTTGAGTCAAACTGGTTCGACCAACGTCAGAAGACGAACGGGAGAAAACATCTTGAAGATCTTTAATAACACGCTCGGCAGCATTCTTTTCTTCATCGTTTAATTGCGCATTCTGCAGTAACTCCGATATAATGTTGTCGGAAGACACGGGTTTTGAGATGTTACTTTTTCTTTCAACGCTGGTTACTGGGGTACATTCTGCAACCACTTCACCTTTCTTAATAACCCTCGCCTTATCAGTTACATTGGCAACTCTCACCGGGATAACGGTCCCTGATAGGTCGACGAGTGCTGAGGCTATTAATACTCCTTTAGGGCTATTACAATTCTTGGGATATTCCATGACGCCGTAGCGGAAATTTCTATTTTCGGCTATGGATCCAGGAAGTAAAATTTCTGTTCTTGCCGGTATTGTGATATCGTCTTGAGCTATTATTTTGTGGATAGATTTCACTCCTTCATCATTAATTTCGAATAAAGTTATGTCTTCAGAGGCAGAATGCAGTTCGTTATTTTTAAAGTCCAAGGAAAAATTGTGTTTCCTTAAAAAGTCCAATCCGAGTATGCAAGGGTCTGTAATTTCTGCTACATAGGCCGTGTGATGGTAAGTGGCACTTCCAAACGTGATGTTAACGTTTAATTTCCCCTCTATATCGATCTTCTCCCCGGACACAGTCTGGAGGGTAACGCAGGGCGGCGTCCAGATAAGTTTACCTTCGAGTTGTTGAGCCAAATCTTTTCGAATGATGGTAACATTGGCTCCCGTGTCGATCGTCATGTTACAAGGAATTCCATTGATTTGTCCCATGATGAAAATTCCGTTATTGCCGCCACTCACTGCAGAAATCTGAAGCGCTTTAAACTGGGGCTTTTCATTATCTGGCAACCTCCGCCCCGCGAGATGGCCACGAATTAGTTTCCCTCCTTCTTGAGAGGCGCGGTCTTAACATCCGTGCCCTGGGGTGTTCTGCAGTTTCTTCGAATGTGCCCTTCAGCACCGCAGTTCCAGCACTTTACGAACGGTTTCTTGTCACCAGTATTCCGTGTCAAAGCATTCACCTTTCTGGTTAAATCGTCTAGGCGAGCAGTCATTGGATCCACTGGTTCTTGTATGTGAGCAGCTCTGATTGGGTGGCGGTCTCTACGAGTGGCTTGCTGTGCTGCCTCGAATTTCATGGCATACACCAGAGCACTTTTTAAGTCCTTCACATCAGCCATTCGCAGTGCTTTCTGTATTTCAGGATCCCGGATGCCGTCGATGAAGTATTGCAGGGACAGGATTTCTCTTGTTTCTGTCGGGCACTCCGAAAAGGCGAGGTGGGACAGCCTTTCAACATCCGTGGCGAGCTCCTGGAGTGTTTCCGTAGGCTTCTGTTGACGGGATTTTAACTGCAGCCTGCTGTAATCTTTTAAACACTTCTCTCCAAAACGCAGCTCTAAAGCACCGGACAGAGCTTCGAAATCTAGCCTTTTGTTTTCGGGAAGAGTTTGAAGGATGTCCGCTGCGTCTGCTCTCAGAGAAGCCGCAAGGTGACAGGCCTTAGCTTGGGAATCCCATCCATTTGCTTCCGCAACTATAGAAAATTGTGTCTTATACACTTGCCAGGAGGTCTTCCCATCATATGTCGATAGCTTCAGAGAAGGATGTGCAGGCATGGCTAGGAATTTAAAAGTATCCGAACTGCTTCCAGCCGTCGCTACGAATTTCTTTAAAGTATCAACTTCTTTGGCAACTGCGGAAACTTTGTCATCAATTTGTTGTTCCACTGCAGAAACTCTTTCTTGAATTTGTTCTCTCACAGCAGAAACTCTGTAATCGATTTGTTGTTCTACGGCAGAAACTCTCTCTTCTATTTGTTCTTTGACAGAAGAAACTTTATTTTCAACCGCATCTATTCTGCCTTCCATAGTCTCAAATTTATTTTCTATTATGCAAGTAATTTCCTTTTTCATCTCTTCTTGACTTGCTTTAACGGCTCTCATCTCTTCCTTAACGGATTTCTCCATCTTTTCTTGAACAGAATTCATTTCTTCCTTAACAGATTTCTCCATCTTTTCTTGAACAGAATTCATTTCATCTTTAACAGAATTCATTTCATCTTTAACAGATTTCTCCATCTTTTCTTGAACAGAATTCATTTCATCTTTAACAGATTCTTGAACAGCTTTCATCTCCTCTTTCACGGAATCTTGGCCAGCTTTAATTTCTTCTTTAAATGCAGCAAAGGCTGCCATGAATTGCCTTAATTGTTCTTCCATTGCTCTAGTTAATGGCATTCAAAAATCCCACTTCTGACACCAAAAATTGTTACGTGCGTACGGGTTCGTAATATATTGAATGCACAAGTCGTAAAAAGTTAACAAAAATTTATTCTTTCCACAAGAAATAAATTAAAATGCTGAAATATTTCTTCACAAATCTTCGCACAATATCACAATATCTCAAACGTTTAGCAAAAACTCAGTTCAAAACAGATAAAATAATTCTATCTCACAGCGAAATCGCTACAATCAATACAGCATTAAGTAAACAAACAGCAGTTCGCTTTTTACAGCTACAAGTATAACAGCAACAACAACAACTAACTAACTAACTGAGATGAGGTGTTTCACCTCGGCTTTTATAAGCTTTTTAATTATCAGTAGAACAATCACGATTTTTCTAGATTTTTCTGGATGGCAACAGTAATTACGAGATATTTATTTATTAAGCATTAAATGCGCGCGCTCTTTTATTTTTATTGCTATTTTTTTTTAACGTAGCTTTCTCTTCAAAAATCGTCTGCGTTGCTAAGGCAACATGAAGCAAATCTAATAACAATTCAAAATAAATAGCCAAATAAATGTGAAATTCGTAACAATATCAATAAATGCCATAAGTTTGTTTATATCTTCATTATTTTATGAGTTATTAAATATCAAAATGGGTCTGGGACATAATAAACACCCTGTATATTGATGCATGCACGGTATTTGAAAAACACTGCAGCCATCATTATTTTCCTGAGTACTGATACTTGACACACAGTCCCATGACAAATTCCTTAGAATAACGTAAAACATTTTATGAAAAAAATCTCAGCTCTTAGGATGTAACAAATTCTGTAATATAAAATATAAATAGCCCCTGGATCAAAAAACCGGCTTATTAAATGTTTATTAAGTTTTAATAAATTAAATGTAGAAAGTTCCGTAAATTCCTAAAACCATTCATGAAGCTGCAGTAAACAGAATTGAATATGGTAATGTGATTTTATTTCTAAAATTCATCTCAACGTCTTTCTGTTTATTAAAATTATATCTTTCACTGCTGTCTGGAGATTTAACACTCTCGAGATACAAAATAAAAAATACAGTTATACGTTACAAAATAAAAAATGAGTAAGAAGAAAAAATCAAAAAACCTGAATGCAACATAAATTAGTTTTATATTTAAATTCCAGATGCATGCTATAATAATAATAACAAACCTTTCATCCTAATGAGTTCATTATTAAGTAATTTATAAAAGATCTAAAACCTCCAGCATTACTCACTCAAGAGTTAAGTTAAACAAAGGACTGAATCTACAGTTTGCTAAAACAAGCATTCGGAAAGTTGCGCATTTATTGATTTCACCGACCGATTTTATTTACCTTTTTTGTCTACATTTAGTTCCGTTATTCAAGAAGTTTCTAGTGCGAACAATTAATGACTAAAATCTCATTTTGAAACCCTAATAAGCTTTCCTTTTCAAATGGACTGCATCATTTTAAACTTAAAAGTTACTTCCTTAATGAAACACAGTAATCATAATTTTTTTGAACTTCTAAGCTTCTCGTTAATTTTGTAGATCACGCAATTCCACATTGAAAGAACTGTTTCCAAACAATGCTTTTAGGAAAAGAATTGTAAGGAAATATTTGAATACCTTTCTTTATTCTTTAGTTGTAGAACAAATGGTAACATTTATAATTCACATGTTCCGGTTAATTCCTAAATACTGAGATGTCTTTTGCAAGATAATTTTCTTTAAAATTGTATATGTTGCATTTGCTATCTTTGATATGAACAAAAATATTTTATGGATGTCTCTGTATTAACATTTTTTATTGTTAATTGTTTGTACGAAAATACTGCAATGGCGTGACATTCAACAGTCACTGACTAATTAAAGAAGTATCCGTCCGTATGTTCCTCAGTCAGTTAAAGAAACTATCCAAGGGTGTTTCATGAATTTATTAGTAAGTTGTGGCGCAACGAATCCCACATCATATGGGAAAGGAGTAAAGGGAACAAAGGATTGGATTGTGTAACTAAAAGGCACTACGGATAAGAGTGAGGTGAATAATGCTGCGAATTTTTAAAGTTAAAACGGATATTCATACAAAACTAGAATTTACGTAAGAATAATATTTAAATAGTTTTTTTAATGTGCAAATTTAAGCTGCTGCCCAAATATCTTTTTGTCCTGTCTTGCCAAAATTTGTTCTGTTTGTCGTCATCGTATGTCATTTTTATGTCGTTAATTGCCGAGGGTGCCGCCCAGCCAGTATGATCCTGACTGCCGTAGCTGTGGCCTCGGGTTCGAATTCCGAAGAACGCATCGTTGTAACTATCGGCCCTTTCGGCAACAGTGGCCACCTATTCAATGCTTCCGTAATGGAATGGCCATCATTTCCAGCTCTTGTAGTGAAGCGAAACTGACGGTTATTAAATAATTGTCCCGGCCATTAAAAGAAATTGCCGAGTGTAAATTCTCAGGAACTGAATGGAATGTTTAGGCTGCTCCGTTTTTTTTTCTTTGGTGTATTTGCTTTCAATACTTCCTATTTCCTAATTTTTTATACCTCTGTTTTGGAGTTCAGTGACATTTAAGTGTTTCTGCAACATCTAATCATAGCTGTTCGCTTCTTTAATCATATATCTTTATTTTTTCATATTTAATGTAAATAGTTGTCTCACTCTTATCCGCGAAGCTCTTTAGAGTAACAGCTTAAGCTACGCCGTTAAAGTCGAATTACTGTACCTACTAATAAGGAAAAGGTAAACAATTAAAATTAGAATTTGGCAGTTAAAAACCTGGTTGAAAGTTACAAAGTTTCACAATCTGAAGTATTGAAGCGTTCTCCCTTATTCATATACTGATAGATGTAGTAACTAACTGGGATTCGAATCCAATATCTTTCTGGTTTAGGCCTGCGTGTTTATTTCAGTCTTTTACGAAGTGTTGCATCATGGTGTTGCAGACAGAAGCGTGACTCGTCAGTAAAGACAATTTCATTCCATTCTGCCGTCCACATCGTTCTTTCATCGCTCCATTGGCGGCGGAGACGTCTGTGTTTCTGCCTCAAGAGTAGACGAAGCAATGGACGTCTTGCGGACAGACCACTCTGCTGTAAACGGCGTCGAATGGTACGCGCAGACACTGGATGATGCGTTACAAACTGAATGTGCTGTGCTATGGTTCGTGATGTGACTGAGCGATCCGTCACTGCCATTCGTCAGTGTTCCTGTCATCACTTGAAATGGTGCACCGAGGTGGATGCGGTCGAATACGTCGGTCCGTCGTACCCTCCTGCATCCAACGGTCACATATCCGCATTACAGTTGTTTGTTTCGTTCAACACGACTACCGATTTCCCTGACAGATAATCCACACTCTCGGTAGGCTAATATCCTTCCTCTGTCGAACTCGGATACTTGATCAAACGATGATCGCCGTTTACTACGAGGCATAATTGATCTTTTTTTTTTTTGAAAAAACCGCAAGAAAAACACAATTGCCGAACTTGAAATCGTTGAAAACTCCAAGCCTTAAATAGCGCTTTGAAGTGGCGTCACAGGCGCGCGTGATGTGCGTCTGCGCTGAAATTCTAATCATTTGCATATCTCACCTCCGCAAATGCATGGTATAAATTTCATGTTATTTGCATGCTTCCGTCAGGGTGTTGCATTTACGATGGCCAGCAGTGTATAATTTTTATAAAGAAAAAAAAAAAAGAAAATCTGAAAAGTTTCAGATTTTAAATTACTTCCAAAGGGGCGTTTTTTTTTTAACATTTTGTGTGTTACTTTTATTTATTAAATATCATGTTCTTCGCATTTAAACCATGAAATTCAGTTAAAGAACAATATCGAAAAATAATTTTAAACTGAGCATATCTTTAGAATTTCCGATTAAGAGTCTCACGCGCTGGAGACAAAAACGTTTTTTCTGTACAACGGTGCCATTGCTCGCTTTGAAATCCTTGAATTTGATAATCAAAAATTCGTTAAATGTTCCATGTTTACAAAATATTAAATCGATAATAAAACAAATTCCGAATTTCAAATTTGGCCTTCCAGATGCTCATATTCGCAGTAGGATTACGTCATTCAAAATTGGCTGGCTCTAGGTATCTTTGTTTTATCACAATGCGAGAAACATATGCATTTATTCAGATTCTTCAATATTTATTTTTTTCAAATATAATACAGGCGATATTGTTTGGTGGCAACAATTTCAAAAGTGAAACGGACATTCAGAGTGATTCAACGCAAAATCTCGAAACGAAAACAATAGTCCTTCAAGGACAAAGCCCCTTAAGATTAAAAATGAAGGTTACGTTTGATTCTTAATTTGCATGAGTTTCATATTGCTGTATACATCTTTAACCATACTAATATAATGAAAACTAATACATTTGTCTAGTAAAATTTATTTTTATTTAAAATTTGTACTCATGTGTAAACTGTAGAATTTAAAACAGATGGTGGTGTAGTTAATCTTATTTTGCATTATTTTTTTAAACTGAACATTCAAACTGAAACGTTAAAAATGTAATAGATATGCAATCAAAAAATTCAGAATTGTTTACTTTTAATTTAAATAAGTTTACTTTTTAATTTAAGAAAAAGATTTAATTTTTACAGTCTTCAAATAAAAATTTTCCTTTAATACAACTGTAAGGGATTTTTTTCCTTCCTTACCACGTGCTTTTTTAGTGGAATTATACGAAGTGTTATTGGAATGTCGAAGTCTTCAGCTAGCAGTCGAGAGGTTTGGAGTTCAAATTCGAGGGAGAGTATCGCCTTTGTTTCATGTTGCTTGTTGCCTGTTGGGGATGATAATTCGTCACTACCTGGATTTCCCGTCTTCCAAGCTGCCATTTAAGGGAAGGAGAATGTAAAGGATTTTTCTCCTCCCTTACGGTTTGCCTTCATCGTGTAATTGAAAGCACCTATAGCTAGTAATCGGGACGCAGGAGTTCAAATCCCAGCATTGCACATTGAACTAGTGAATTAACACAAGACGCAACTTAACACAGTTTTTAACAGTAATTAAAGCAAACAAAAATGTTATTAAATATTTGTATAGATTACAATGTTTTTTATTTAGTACAAAAATATTTGTTTTACAAATAGGAGAATAAAACAATACACTGATCTTAAATATAGAAAATATGGTCATTTTAATTATATGTTAGTCTATATTGCATGTGCTTCGGTTATATTGTGTCTTATTTTTTTCTGTTTAATGTAAACTACCACACATTTAATTTTGTAGTCGCTCTAATAGTTTATTTTTTTTTAATTCAGATGAGAGTAATGCTTTAATTAATCATGAAAAATAAACAGAACTAAATTTTCTCTTGCTTCTGTATTGGGCTATGGGTCACCACAGATTTTTAAAATTAAAATGTCTGTTTGGCATTTATGTATGTTTATTGTGACGTAAGCAAAATCAGATCTGTAATTAAATATCTTTTAATTAAATGATTAAGAAAGGATTTAATATTACGTCTATAGAAATTTTGTTCTCTTTGGAAATTTGAAATTAAAATGCGATTAGATTGCTTTCTGCAAAAGAAAATTAACAGCAAATTCTAATTCCATTCTCTTTCTGTGATAACCGCCAAAACGCTGGCCATAGTTAGATATCCGTAGCCCATTATAAATGAACAGACAAAAAAGAGAAATTAACTGCGTGTATTATCACCTAGAACCAAAAACCAAACAGGTTTCAGCAAAGCTAGTAAATCCAATGCGAAAGCAGTCACCTTAGTTTCTTTATAAATGCACTTTTAGGTCTATTATACGATACGGAAGGGCGTTGTATTCGTAGCATATTGTATTAAATATAAAGGCGTATAACTTTTATTCAGTGCATTCGGACAGAAAAACAGAAAGAAAACAACTTTCACAACCTAAATAGAAACACTTAAATTATAATATGTGATACAAAAAAATAAATCTAAAAATCAAAATATATTCTGTACAAATTATTCTGTACAAATGCCATTCTGTAATAAACAGGTTCATGACAACTGACACAAAGCTGACCGCAACAGTCAATTTCTGTCTGGTTCAGAGAGGGGAGATTTAATACCCAAATCTTCTTTCATAAGAAAGAATTACTGAAACCTGAATGTTAATACCCAACCAGATTTTACGTAGTTAAAGTTAATTCTGAGTATCATTAAACTAAACGATACAATGCTTATATATAATACTAATAATGTAGATATCGGTATCTTCCCACTGTTACAGTGCAGATTACCGTACCTTATTTTATATATACTTATATACTTATTTTATATATTATTAATTTATGGGCCTTTTTCTTTTCTGATTGCTTGTCAGCCCTCTAGCAAGAAGAATTACAATTTTTTCTAACAAATCCTCCTTTTTTCCAATTTCCACTGCTTTCAGGCCAGATTTTACAATTGCTTGTTCGGCCATTTTGTTCTTTACCTTCTAACAATTTTTGCGTGACTCAGCACTTTACTGTACGCCATTTTGTTGATAAGCTTCCATTTTTCACTTTCTAAGATTGACCCCCTCTGTACCCCCACCTTTCTGTCCAGATGTCCGCACTGGCCGTGCCGCCTCATTGGTTCACGTAATGACATTTTAACCCCCAGTTTTAACTTACACCTTATTGGTGATTTTCAAATTCTTTTCTAGTTGCTCCGTTTTTTAGAATTCTTATTCTAGCAACCCCTTTTCAATTTTTTTTACGATTTTAAATTTTAAGCTGCTGCCATGTATATTCAATTTCTTTTGCTTTGTTTTGCAAAAAGGTCTGAATAAGGTACTTGTATTTTATTGTGTTTTATTTTGCTTTTTTGGTTAACTACGTCTAATTTTTCTAGCTCATTGGGATCTCCCTTAAAATTATGTAATTTTTCACTCATGCCTAATTGGCTTCTTTTGTTTATTTGTACTTTAGCTTTACCAAGATTTTTAAAGGTTACTCTGTAGTACTTTTATTTGTTTTAAAATTTTATGGCAGGCGCGTCGGGAAAAGAAACGATAAGAATTGAGACCTACGGTATTATGTAGACCTACGGTATCTATTTTTATCTGTTAAAAATTTTTTTCACTTTTGTCTCAATTATTGTCGTTTGATGAAACGCGTAATGGAGTTTACCTATGTACGAGCTAAAGTGCTTTTCCCTTGGCAAGTCCACAAAAAGCTCGACATAGGCTAAATTGCCATTTTTTGTATTTTTTCTGATTTTTTAATTTTAATTATGATTGTGCTTAAAATGGTTTTTACGTGTTACAATTTTTTAAATGTTGATTTTCTTAAATACCGGCATTTAGTTTTTAGTTTCTTTTTTTTTGCGTTATTCTTTTGAGTAATTATTTTGTTTAAAATTTTAAACCTTAGTAAGTGGGTATCAAATTTACTTTTAGGCGAATGCCTTTAGAATTTTTCTCTTTTTACTAGGAACATGTCTATTATTTACTTTTAGGCGATTGCTTTTAGAATTTTACTCCCTTAACTTGGCTTTAATTTTATATATACATATATATATATATATTGCTTTGTAATACTACATATAACTTCAAACATAATCCGTGGAAGGAAAAATCTTACAGAGCTCAAATTCCTTTTCTAATAGTGAAGAATAATGGAATTGTTATATTTTCTAAGTATAGAACTGAAAGAATACCTGAAAACTATGTCTTACGTAAAGTTGTCTGGAACTGAACATTCGCTGGCTTAACAACAAAAACTGTAAATTGAATATACATCAAAAGAGACTAGGAAATATGATCGTCATGCAGTTCAAATAAAATTAATTATTTCAGAACTTTGACATGATATGTATCCTAACTACTCAAGTTCGTACACACGTCATTCAGCCATTCATTGTTTCTCAGAAGTCATGACTTTTGAAGATGTGGACCCTTCTTAATATCGAATTGCAAAAATAAAATTACACTTGCAAATTGATTTTACAATAAGAAACGTGTAGTTTCTAAGCACTTCTATTTCACTTAATTCCTTCATTTTCATAACCTATTATAATATTAGTCATTTCGATTTATGATTAAAATATACCCAGTAAAAGCATAGTTAACGAATATGTATTTATAAGTGAAAGAACAAACTAATAAACTTTTATTAACAGTGCTTGCAGTTCCTGTTACTAGAAGTGATAATTTTCTAAATACATCTGACTAAGCATTAATCAAGTTTTATACTTTATAATGTAAAGTGAGTTCTTGGATTTATATACGGTGTGTTGAATGGAAAGTTCAAGAGCAGCGACTACAGGCGTTACTTTTTAACTAATATCTTGGGTAGTCATTATGTTATTTTGAAGCAAGAGACATGAAATACGTGCAATGCTCTGGCCGGGACTCGAACATGGACCTCTCGAATACGCGCCGGGTGTACTACCATTACACCACGAGAACATGCTGGAAGGAAGAAGTAAATATGTTATAATCTTATACGTTTTGCTTCTTAAAACTCTATATTAATTTTGTTGAATCTTTAGGTGTTTTTTTTTTTTTTTTTTTAGTTTTTTTTTTTTTTTTTTTTTTTTTTTTGGAAGCAGGAGACGTGAAAAATGTGCAGCGCCTTCTTAGAGACTCGAACCATGGACCTCTCGAATGCGCGTCGTATATGCTTCAATTACCCGCGAAGGCACGAGGGAAGAAGCCTTCTTTATAACCTTCTCAAGATTAGAACAAGTATAGAAACTTATTAAAATAGTTTGATACTATGTAGAATTTCTCTCTGAATTTACCTAAAATTGTTAAACTCTACTGAGACAGTCAGATGAGTTTAACTACTGAAAATGAAGAAATCTGTAAAATTAAGTATTGAAAGAGAAGAATGTTTAAACAACCTTTTAATTTGAACAGGTACCCAACTAGTGCTTGCAGCTTAAATGTTCACAGTCTGAGATACTATATCAGTAACAGAAAGGTGAAATTAAAACTTAAATTAATTCATTGCTGGCGTTTACAAAGTGAACAGCCTAATAAACATTGTTCAAACTACTACATGCGTAATTTACTTCTGCTAATAAAATATTTCCTAATGCTGGACAGCTACGTAACAGAGCTAGACGAGAGAAAAATTTCTACTGCGAGCATCGCTGCTAAAAGCTGTCTGTTTAAACTTTCAAAAACTCTAATTTAAATACTGATATCTCATTTACATCCTGGTGAGAGGTAACGAAACGTAGTTAGTTCCAAATAATAAGAATATGTGTTAGCTAACATAAAATATACTTTAGGAATGTGCGTATAAATTCTCCTTAAACATAAAATTTAGGTTCATGTGAGACAAAAATTTCCATTAATAAAATATTTATTATATGGCAATAAATTAAATAGAAAAGGCCTTAAGTGAAAGATTTGTTTTGCCTAAGGTTAATCTAAAATTTAGCCTCAGCATAATTAAGGTAGCTCTTTGGTCCCTTAGTAATAGTGGATGAGAATTAAATATCAATATTAGGCTTAGACTCAACGGAATGAAATCTACTCTGGTTATCATAAATTAAGGAAAAATCACAAATATAGCGATACCTCCCTCAAAAATAAGTCAAACCGTGTAAAATTTGAATATGTCTCCAAGTAAGAGTAGCTGAATAAAACTGCAATATGCAAATTAGTGGCGCTGCACTCGGAATACGTCATCTGCGAGGAGCATAAAAATCCACGTTTGAGAGCAAGCCCACATATTTCACTGTGATAGTGACATCAGAAATTTGAGATAGCCAGTTCGTAACAATGACCTCCAGACATCATTTGCCTGCAGAACTACGATGGGGAGCCATTGGGAGACTAGAGGCAGGACAAAGTTAAACAGAAGTGGCCAGATGGCTCACTGTGAGTCCTTCTGTGGTTCGTAGACTTTGGATGCAATTTCAAACCACAGATTTGGCATCTAGGAGGTTCAGCCAAAGACGGCCAACTGCTACGACGAGCGCCTATGACTGAAATTTGACATTATGTGCACGCAGGAATAGAACCGCTACTCAGACTCTTCTTAGATCCTCCCTTGCTGCAACCACCGGAAGGTTGGTGTGAACGTCAACTGTGCGTAGACGGCTTCACGAAGGTGGTCTGTATGCGAGGCGACCAACCATTTGCGTGCCGCTCACGTCACGCCATAGAAGGGACCGTTTACAATGGGCACGACAACATGTCCACTGGACGCCTGATGAATGAAGGGCTGTTCTCTTTACAGATGAGTCCAGGTTTAGTCCAGAAAGCGATAGTAAGTTTTATTTGATGTGGAGAGAACCTGGAACCCTCTATAATCCGTCAAACATCCATGAAAGAGATGTATACGGAAGAAGCAGTGTCTGTGTTTGGGGTGGCATCGCTTTGGGTGAACGCACAGACTTCCATGTCTTTCCAAGGGGAACCGTGAATGCTCTGGTTTATAAAGATGGCATCCTTGATGCTTATATGCACCCACATGCCGGGGAACAGGTGATGCTTTCCTGTTACAGGACGACAGCGCAAGACCACACAGGGCTCGCATCGTAGATGATTATCTTCAACAGGAAACATTTATGCGCAAGGAGTGGCCAGCTCGATCCCCGGACTTGAATCCTATCGAGCACGTTTGGGAAGCTTTAGGAAGACGTCTAGCTGCTCTCAATCCGCTCATTCAGATCCTTGCCGCGCTTGCAACTTCTTTGCAAGAGCAATGGCTCTCGCTTCCTATGGAACTGTTAGACAGCATAATTGAAAGCATCACACATCGCTGTATGTGCTGTATTGCTTCTAGAGGCAATCATATTCCATATTGAAGTTACTTTTCCTGTAGCAAACTGCACCTTCGATTTGTTCATTTTATACATATGCTAATTTCTACCATAATTGTCTGGTAATTTTTTTTATGCTATTTGATACCTTACTGTGTGTTGTATATTGTGGGTAAGTTCCATAAAATTCTACATGTAACTTTTTCAGTAATCGTGATTTTTGTGATTTTTCCTTAATTTATGATAACAAGTGTATAGAAACCATTAAAAAAAGTTCTAAGTCCGGAAAAGTTTTTTAAGCACAGAACAGCATTATTTTTATGCATTTGTGTAAATATGTAGATACAATTTATTACCAG
>KK112077.1:165285-175306 GCA_000611955.2 Stegodyphus mimosarum | reverse complement strand
GCTTTCGAGAAAAACTAAGTAAATTTTAATGTTTAGTTATTTCTGTTATTAGCTAGAATAACAGCTTTAACGTTTCCTTGTTTTGTTTGGTTTACGCTTGGTTAGAGTGTCAATGTTTCATATTCTAAGTTTAACTTCAGTTAGTATGCAGTGGGCATGTTGATATTAACATGCCAAAGCGTAACATTTTGAAAAAAGAGTACGTGGGTTAATACTGGATATTATGGGTACGTAGCTTAATGTTGTATATACACGTGGAGGCATTCTTAGCATGACTTCGTGGTGTAATGGTCAAGCACACTCGGCGCGTATTCGAGAGGTCCGTGGTTCGAGTCTCGGCGGGGGCATTGCTTATTTTTCATGTCTCTTGCTTCCAAAATATCCTGCTTTGTCTACATAGTAATTGATGAAGTTCAGTGGTTTAAAATCGTAAGCAAACGTTTATTTAGATAAGAAGTTCAAAGGTAGTAAGCAAATGTTTAGTAAAAAAAAATTGAAATGGTATTTGTATTTAAACATATGAAAACATCTTTTGTGGTACAGAATTCTAGTTTTTTTAACAAGGGTTATCAATAAAATGAATCATCCTTCTTATTTGTTTACTTTTAATAAAGTTTACCAATATAAAGAATCATTCTTGCCATTTCTGGTCTTATTGCAAACCAAACTACGCATAAAAAACTACGCGCAAAACAACGGGTGTGAGAGTTAACTGGAAAGAAAGACCTGGTTAAGAAAGAATAACGGAACTTATAAAAATGAAGATTTTTTGCATAGAAATACAGTTAAAAGCAATTACAGATTACGAGTATAATTTTTAAGAAATTGCAAATGCCAAAGTAATAACAAGAGGGTGTTTATCGTTTTTACTGTACATACTCTCAGCTGGCTGCAGCAACTGATATATGAAATTTCTTTTTGACAATTTCATCCGATTCTAAACTTTCAGCTTTCGGAAGCCTTTTTATGGCTGTAAATCTAAACATCTAGAGATAAACACCCAGAATGTAAAGAGCCATATAACTGTTATGATCTTGATCCTTACAATTCATTTTCATGGAAATAAATTTGTCTTTCAGTTCTGCCGACGGAGGGGCCCAAGATTACCGGAGGCCAAAACAGATATAATGTCGGGGACGTTGTTGCCATAAACTGCACATCGGCCAAATCAAAACCAGCTGCGACTCTTCGTTGGTACATAAATGACCATCTTGTAAGTATCGATAAAGCATTATTTTTAAGAAGATTCGAGTCGAAATTTCAAGAAATATTAGATGGAATGACTAGCATCACTAAACGTCATTCGTTTAAATATGCATTTCGGAACAGAATTTTTAATTTAAGGTAAAATAATACTCTAATTTAAATTCTGAATTAAAACTACTTCTGCTATAAATATATAATGGCAATAGTTCTTAAAGTTCAGTCAAATATAATTTACAATATTATTGAATTATTGTTTCTGCATAAATATAGGGTGTTTAAAAACTAATAGAAGAACTTTAACAAATAATAGAAAACACAGACACAAAAATAAATTATCATAAAAATGCATGGTTACGCTTTAAGCGCGTCAGTGCTGAAGAGTACTTTTCCTTTCAATATACGCAACATTTTTGCAAAGGAAAGAAAGCGTTTCTAGGCCGACAAAAAAGAGTAGTAATTTTCATAGGCACCGTCAATATTCTTTTAGTGTTAATATTGTTTTTGTATTTATATTTTGTATTCTTTAATGTTCTTTGTATATGTTCCTTTGTTGTGGCACGACTTTTCTTTCGATTTTATATTAGATATTTTTAATTCACGATGGTTCGAGAGTTCTCTCAACCCATTTAACTAAGTTTTTTGGCTGAGATGCAATGGTCTCATTTCTTTATCTTCCTCCTCCACCTTTCTCCGAGAAAGACCCGCAACTCTAGATTTAATGACTTATGTGTTTTCAACGACATCACAAACTAAATCAGATACGTCATCTTCGGCACGATATCCGCGTTTGAATCGTCAGTTTCGAGGTCATCAGTCAGAATCGTCAGTCACTTATGCATCGTCATTAGGGATTCGACCATGCATTCTGTGACGAAAAATTTTTGTTTCTCTGCGTCCTACCAGCACTTAAAATTTGTTCCATTAATTATGAAACACCTTGTATATATATATCGTTATTTATTAGAGTAAAAGATGGCTTTTATTCATATTTTCTTGACCTGCCTTTTTGCATGTATTTCAGAAATAAGAGAGCTGTTTTTATTTGCAAAACATGATGTTATTACGTTGAAAGATATTTATAATAATGCAATAGTTTGAATATCATACCTTCTGATAAAAGTAACTATGTTTCTTTCTGTGTAAAAAAAAATTAAGGCGCAAATGAAAAATTATTTGAATGTGTTTCTTACTGTTAAGCTATGTCTCATGAGATGGGTATTGTTTTTAGGAGATCATTTTTAGGAAGAAAACATAGTCTTGTATTTCGGCGAGTATGGTATGTAACATAAATATTTGGGTATTTGTTTTGTCACAGAACTGCTCCTCAAAAATCTTTTCTTGGAAGCAAACATAATACATTTCCACCTTTATAATATTCAAAAGACAACAGAGCATTCATTTCTTTTTCTAAAAATGTTTTATGGCTTTCGAAGATAATTAATTGAATTTTAACGTTTGATTATTTCTATTATTAGCTAAAATAACAACCATATTTTGTTCTTCCCGTGTTTCGTTTGATTTCCTACAAGAAGCGTCGCTCAGAGCCAAAGTTTCATATTATCTTTTTAGCATCAGTTAATATGCAGCGGGCGTGTTGATATTAAGATAACAAAGTATTTTGCAAGAAAGTATTTTCAGAAATGAGTATGTAGATGAATACTAGGTTACTAGGTATTATAAATGAGATAAAAAAATTATGATTTTTACAGCAACGTACTTTAAAATTTTCGTAGAAAACTTTTGTGTTCACATTAATTATAGTATTTGGCAGCAAGTACATAGATATTATTTATTAGTACAATAAATCGTTTTCATACATTAGCCAACAAATATATTGTTCCAGCATATTTATTGATAGCAAGTTCAAATATTAGCATGTTTTGCATATACTCATCTCTCTCTTATCTTTGAATTTATCAAGACGGATGTCACTTAGCCCAGGTTTTGTTTTGCAATAGTTTTTAACTAATATTTCCAAACTTTCCATGCCCTTTTTATTTTACGGTTACCTAGAAACATTAACTGGGGCATCAAATTTCCAAGCCTCTTTTTGATCATATTGAATCTCATGGTAAATAATTTTCACTCCACTAATTATATCTGAGAAGAGACAAAGATTTATGCTTTGATCAATTTGCAGACAATTTGAAGAAAAAATCTAGAGGTGTTTGGAAGCAACTGACTATTCATCTACAACTTCGATAAAATTCTTCATTATAAGGCAATCTTGAAAGTGATGGCATTAGCACCTTGATTAAGAGATCTAGTTGGCATTATAAAATTTTGCGAGGAACTCAGTTCGTTATGGATTGCCCTCTGTTGATAGTATTCCTTTGCGCTCTCGCTGTTCAAAGACAGAGATGGGAAATTTAATGAAACTAGCCTGTGGATCTCTCAAAGATTCTACGAGATGAAGTCTCAAATGAACATCTAGCTTTACTGCATTATATTTGAAAACACTTCGCAGTGTCCCGACGTAGAACTTGCTGGTTGTTTGATTAGTTACTTTAATTTAATATTAGTAGGTTTTTATCTGATAACTTTTTTAAATGGCGAGCTCTAGCCATTTAGGCTTTCTGTACTACTAAGGCCAAAAGTGGTGGTCATTTTATTATGGAGGCACGCACCATTACCTCCTGTGAGACGACAGAGAATTTATATCTATGCATCTCCGAGACTCGAACTGGGACTTCGGTATCCCAGTTGGCTTCCCTAACCACTATACCGTCTGAGAGTTATCTTCGTAAATTTGTTGCTGAGTAATAAATTAGTCTTTCAAATGCTCCCATTACAGACTATTGGTACTGGCTAAATTAGTGGATGAACAGGTGATCAGTATTCACTAATTGTAACAACAATCGCATTGTAAAGGCACTTAAAAACATACTTTCTTTTAATTGAATAAGCGAAAAATCCACCATAAATTAATAAAATTTTCACATTCAATTTTTCTAAATTTGATTGACAATCACAAACATCATTTTATCCCCATAATAATACGAACATAAGCATACTCTCCAATTAAGTAACAGAACTTCAAAAGCTATATGTCGAACAAAGGGTAATCATGAGAAAAAAACACTGAAGTGTTGCGATTGAGTTAAAATTTCTTGGTCATAGTTATAGTAGCCAAACTTCCACTATTTCTTAATTCCATCATTTAGCAAATTCCACCATTTAGTAAAAGGATTAACGAAATAGATATATTAGAAAGAAAATATTAACGAAGAACCCACAAAACAGTGCCGACGATCTGAATTATTCATGGTGGAAATTGTTATTCTTATCACAATTTCCTTTTTAGAAGTTTTTCTCCTAATAAGTTTTTTTTTTCTTTCTAGTGATATTTTCTGTAGAGACAAATTGGTATTAAAATAATTTTTCTATAACATTTTCTCTTAAAGAAACTGTCTTCTTATATGTTTTTCTTCCTAGTTTTCTTCTTAAAGTAAATTAGTGTCAAAAATTATATAACCTGAAGATACGAATTGGTATAAGTAACATGTATACAAATATAAATTTTTCATCTAGTCTCTTATATTAATACGCTATTAAATATATTAAATAATACTGAATAATATAACTTCCCAAGAAATCTAGCTTATCTAAATAATTGATATTTTCTTTTTAAATTTTCTACGTTAAAATAAGGGAGAAAAAACTTTTATCTTTCGGCATTAATTCTCTTATTATTTCTGTATTTGTTTATATGAAACTAATATTTGAACAGTAATCTTATTTAAAGTAATGTGCAACACAAATATTTTAAGAATTCCTAATTATCGAGCAAATACATAAATTGCCTAAAATCTCTAATATTTCATGATTGTAAATATTAAATCGACTGTATCACTTTTAAAAGTATTCTAATTCTTTAGATTTAACAAATAACATGCTAAGTTTTTCGTGCTTAAATTTCAAATTTCTCATTTCCGCAAAACAGGAATTAATGTCATTTACTTCAGAGTAAGAGATAGTTAAGAAACTGCAGTATTTAAAGTTGTTCCTTGCGTATGTGAGATCTGTATAAGACTTCTAAACGGGGCGAAGAAGACAATATTAAATCAAGAAAAAAATGTTAAAATTTAGCTGCTATAAGAGCAACAGAATTATCACAATGCCTGAGAAAGAATAAAAATACCCTGTTCACATTATCCTAATTTGTAATTATCTGAATTACTCTTGATGTCTACTCGTTCAGATTAGTAGACTGATTAAAATATATGCGTAGTATATTACGTGCCATCAAATGTACATATATGTGGTTATTCTTAATTCACTTCTTAATGAAATTTTTGTGTTTTAATCCTTTCAGAGAAAGTGGCTGAAGTATCTAACCTACTTTAGAATTTTTAATTAGAGCCGGAGGTGTGTATATATAGCATTTGATTCATCTGTAGGTACCCAAGTTCAAAATTCAGTGTATCGGTACTATTACTTTTCCGTTTCGTTAGCCATCACCAGGATATAATCAATTTAGGTATATTTAAGGCAAAGGTTTTGAATGTTTTAGAGATAGACATTTTGGCAGTCACGCTGGCAAATTTAATCCCGCCCAGCTCTTAAAATTAGTATTCTGGCATTATACATTTTGCTATTGGAAATTAAATTTCGCCTTTACAAGTTTTGATCCAACGCTTAATTAGGAAAATTTATGTAGGCTTAGGTTACAGATCCATTTTAAATTTAATTTATTTTCTGTTACTTTAGCATCCATAAGTTGACGGTGTTTGATTGTACGCACAAGTTGTGCACGAAGAAAGCATCTAATAGACCTGAAATATTTACCATTCGTGGATCTCGGTAGGACATACTACTGATCAGCTTTTCGGGCAAATCAGATGTCCCAACAACGCTTTATTAGAAGCATTATAAAAAGGACGAAGAATGGAATGTTTTGTGTTTTCCTGCTGTTTCTTTGTATGGGAAGTTTCTGCATGGTTCATCAAAGAACACTACAGTTATTCGGATTTTTGAGAATGACAAAGGAGAATTATGGGTTCTAAAGATTGTTCATTAACCTTCCAAGAAATCGGTGCTCGTATCGTACGAAATCAAACCACAATGATCTGTATATGAAATCGGTGTATGTAGAAGGGGAAGATTGACGGATGGGGACGTGTCCACCAGTCTCATCGCATAACCGAAAGAGAGGTAGATACGTTGTTTGATGCATTGCAATGATAGATTTCATAGCAACATCAGGAATCCTAATGCAATCAAAAATTAGGGACAGTTGCACAGCAACCTATGTCATCACTTGCATTCTATAATGTTTCCAGACGAGGTGAATCTTTGCAAGGCGTCAATTGCTTCGATTATCGTTTCTGCACCAAAGGTATATGCGGTTGTAATGGTGTACTGAACTCTGGACATGGACAAACGAATGGTACGAAAATGTTTTTAGTAACGAATCTTTATGCTACGTACATTACGATTGTTATATCCAAGTTTTCGACACCTCAGTGACAGACATTATAACTTCTACGTACCAGTTCGTGACCTGAACTTATGATTGTGCTGTCGCTGAATTACACTTTTGCTTTCGCCTAATATACATTGCCAGCACACTCAATAGCTACTGCTATTTTGGACTGTCCCTCCTTTAATTTCAAGGATTGCTCTCATCCAAGTTTTAATAGTACAGTGCGTGACTATACGTAGTACGCCACGTTCGACAATCTTTTATTTGCCCACCAGGGCACCTTGCTCTGCTTATACTAAGATATGTTGCGCATCGAACATATCTAGTCAGTTACTGGCAGATCAGTAGTCCGATATACATTACCTAAACATTTTGGATTGACATACTCTGGGAACACGATCAAAGCCTCTTTTTTTCAGTGCCAAGTCACGATGCAACAATTACTGCCTGCCATGGCGGCAGTATAAAATGCTGATTTATTCGTATTTCGCCTGTCCAACGGGACTGTAACTTTAATCATTTCACTCTTGTAATCCTTCTACCTTATATGAATTGTCTATAAATATGGCTTTAACATCTCTTGGTGTTCCATTTTGGATTATTTCGTTTCTTCATAATATTGCATTTTGGATGGCCAGCAATATAGATATGGCGTGATAATTTTTCATTTGCAAAGCATTCGCACATTCATTCTTGAAAACAAAAGAATGTAGCATTTTTATTATTCTACTTTTTAATTTCTCAAGATATGTAAATATCAAATATTACAAATATAAAGCTGAATAAAATAACTTGTCATGTTTGATTTTAGTATGGTTGCGAGAATATTAATGGGTATGATGTACAGATTTGCTAGGGATGCATTTATTGCTTGCAAGTTAGTAGCCTCACTTATTATTATCTTAGTTATTAGCGTACGCTTGGCTAGAAATCATCTCGAATATATCGAATGTTAAATCGTATGACACTTGTGAACTAATGAATTACCCAATAATAATGTTTTTCCAAACATTTTAATACCAGTAAATTTATAGTTTACTTTCGTTTAATCAGTTTTTATGTTTTAAATGTTTTTCTTTTATTAATTCGCGTTTTCCCATAGACCATATGTTCTGCCCTTAGTAGATAGATGGCAGTATCACCGCGCCAAAAAGGTTCAGTTAATCCTTGTAACTCACCATGTTCAGCGCATCTTGCAACGTTAAAAGGTCGAAAATCTTGTAGCTGCACTCTTGAATATGTATAATTCTTCAGTTCCATATAACATTGTTCTGTGTCTTCATAATAACTGTTGTATGTGAACTTTGGTAAATATTTAAAATAATGCACCGACAATATGTAATCATCCCCCTGAATACTTTGAGGTAGGCTATGATCCCTCACCATGTGTCACATAGCCAGAGTGATAAATACATTGTAAATTTATCAATATTGATAACACATCTTGTAGACGGCGAGTGTTCATTTAGTAAGCCTGTTCACAACGAGGTTTTGTGAACAAATTTACTTAATGACTGCATAAAATATGTCATTTTGTAGAAAACTATTGCTTCTTTTGTTTACACTTTCTTATATGTTATTAGCTAATTATTTTTTCAAGAGCTAAAATGATGTCAATATGCAGTTTTATACCATATAAATTCAGCACTTAAAGGTTAATTCATCACACTGAAGCATACACAAAGATAATTAATTTTAGCTTGACTTTGAAAATGTTTAATATATAAATATATATCATAACCACAGCCACTTACACCGCAACAGATAATAGCTTTAAGAATTTGAATCTGCTACACTTCCCTTTTCAGATATAAAAGATTTTAGGTAGAATTCAAGTAAAAGTAAATCTGGGCTACAGAAATAAACCATTTTTATATCGGAAACATATCATCGATAATCAAACCACGAATCTTCCAGTTGGTAATTGGGTATGGTAACAGTTACAACCCAAAGGCACGCAGGAAGGGCTTCTACAGTTCATTACATTCTTCCATCTCATTCTTAATGGGAGATTAAGGAGTGCTGACGAAATCAAATGGGCTAAATATAGGTAATAACGAATTAATGTCTACTGAATTTTAGTTCGATCGCAGCTGCAGAGAATACTGAATTTTTGGAGCGGAGAATCTAAAAACCTGCCAATGCGGAGCCTTCCATCTGCTAGCTGATTGTATTAACCGTTTCTATAACAACGAAGAATACTATATTTGTTAGATTCCCTTTCCCATATTTAAAATACAACTGAGGAGAGCGGAGGAGATGACATTTCATCAACCACAATATTTTAGTTGTGAAAAGTACTATACTCTGGAGCCAAAAATGTGAAAAAACGAACCGTACCCTTATAAATACCATCAAGTTTTCGAAGTCAAGAAACATGGTAAATCAACCGTGCCTTCCCAGCGAACATGGATCGCCGCTGGGATCCATAGATCTGCCAATGCTAGCTGAACTTAGTAACAATTTATGCTGTGATAGCACGTGCAGGGAAATGCTATAATTCTTTTTAGCCTTCCTTTAGTAATCGAACTACGGGTATTCCATTTAGTAGCTGGATATACTAACAACTACATTACAAAGAAAACATAGGGAAAATAAATTTATTCCTTGCAAAATAATACATTTTTTCATATTATAAAATTACTTCATATTAAAATTTAATGTTAACTTTTTGGTAAAACTTTTACAGTGTTAAATACTGCTTTTTTATTTCAGATAAGATGAACTTTCTAAATGTGCAACAACTAGAACGTATAGCCTTTATCTACAAACGAAGAAAGCTTGATCAGCAAATTTTTTAATCAAATAATAATTAAAAGGGATGGGAACATTAAGATTATCAGGTTTTTATCCTGAGAATATTTACTTTAGATTACTGCCCTTGAAAGAGATAGGTGCTGTACGCTGCAGTAAGTCTATTCCTAACCAAATTACATTTTCCCTAATAAGGAACTAGTAGAAAATGCCTTACATAAATACAAAGCCATGGCTTTGAGAAGAGTGGCTTCTACAAAGTATCGTTACTTTCGCATTAATTGGCTTTAGTACTGTGCAATAACTATAATCCGGAAGGCTTGTTCTTGGACTAATAGTGTTAAGGATTACTTTATGGTGTCACTTCGCTGTGAATGAAGATAAGCTTCATTTCACATTACAACGTCGCTGCTTTTAATCGTATGCTGAACAATATCGATTGAAATTCTTAGGGAAATATCAGAATAAACAGTTTCGAAGTAGTGGAGGAATAGTTTCATTCAAGACATCAAAATTCTTGAAAATGATATCACGTTTCAGGTAATGGATAGATAATTCAGATGCTATGCAACAATATTATTTATTATGAAGACTGAATTTTAAAATATTCTAACAATTCTGAAAATTAGGAATACT
>KK112077.1:111118-165260 GCA_000611955.2 Stegodyphus mimosarum | reverse complement strand
GCTCTTCAAGAATTTTTCAACATTTTACCGACACTTTTTATTTTACTACTGCATAATTATGCTACGAGACCTCCCCTCCAGAAAACTAATGGTTTTAGATTATTGTGTTCTTTACGATGTTTATTATATGTAGGTTGTTTGCAAACGTTTCTGACAGTCGAATCCTTCAGTAACTTTTCAACATTTTATCAACCTGTGTTTTAGAACTACGTAATTATGCTAAAAACGAGCCCAACGAAAAAAAAAACCTAATGTTTCTTATTTTAAAGCTATTTATGATTTTTTTCATTAGGATTATGAAATACATAGTTATGGCTAATAACAACATTCCGACTCTAATAATTAATATGGCCACAATTTTATTACGTCAAAAAAGGAATTAATAAATCATTTATTGAAACGTTTACAGTACAAACTTACTCCCGCCGCCCCCAAAACCGTTGTCAGCTTGGTGATATCTCGGCAAGTTACCAAGATACCCATTTACTCAATGTTAAATGCACTTACCCCTGTATTCTTATTTTTCCGGCATGGCTAAAATTTGTCTCGCAATACATTACACAGAAAAATACAACACTTATAATTTTATTAAAATTACCTATCTAAGTACAAAATTCGTAACAAATAATTATTATTGATGTTGGCCAAGTCGCAGCACACGTGCTTCAGTGTGACATAGCGAAATTTTAACAGACGCACGCGAAGTGAAAAATTAAGAATTCAACAACGCCACGCCTTAAAGTGGCACTGCTTGACACCAGTACAGTAATGTGGTGAGACAGCGTGGTCTAACTCAATTCAAAGGTTTGAGTTGGCTTGCTTTGGCACCATTTTGTCTTGCTATGGTTATCCATTCTTAAGAGAGAACGAGTGCGACACTCTGGCTGTCTGGTTCAGTTGATTTTAAACTGCCGTGTGATTCTAAGTAGTTGGCCCCTAAATCTCAATTAAGTCGGCGAAGCCAATCAAAGGCCTAAAATACGGCCAAGCGTAGCAATATCCAAAAAGCTTCTTCCGTTGGTGAATTGGATTATCCAAAATTATCCAAAAATGCAAAAATTATCCAAAAAGCTTCTTCCGTTCGTGAATTGTATTTTTTTTAGGCTTTTCATATTCGCAAAGATTTAGCAAGTTTAGTGAACGATTTTAAGTCTAATTCAGTCCTTCCTAGCGCTTTTAAAATTCTATTAACATAATTCTTGATGATTATTTTTGCCGATAGATGGCATTGCCTCCTCGCGCGTGGTTCTACCCGAGAGTATAAAAAGCCGTTACTGAGGTTTCTTTCCCTTTCTAGATATTTTGTTCTCCTGATGAGGAGGGACCTGTAGCTGCCCTCGAAATCGATTAAGTGTTTTTAGTAAACGTACGCCAAATATAAGGTTGTTTCAGCGAATTTGATTGTCACATTGGCGTGTTTCTCTTCTATTGTAATCTTGCGCTAATCCAAGCCAAAAAAAGGAATATCGAATTCACTCCTTTGTTTTCCTTATTCCAAGATGTGCACCGAAAATCGAACTATGTGCTAATTCCAACATTGGTGTTCTTCTACTAAGAGGAAGCACTAACTGGAAAACAGTCTGTCCTAATATCTTTTCTTGGGGGTATAAAAGATGATGAATAAATAAATAATTCTTTTTTTTTCCTACAGCTAACTTCCATGCTTCTTTCAGAAGGACAGGACTCTTGTTCGCTGTGCAGGTTTTCAGCAGACGAAAAGTCTGTATTTATGTAAGCGCTCGCCTCCTCGCCTTCTCCCTCCCCTTTTTCTCCTCCAGCGTTGGCAGGGGGCATTATACTTCCTCCTTTGACTGTCCTTCGGCGAATAAACTTTTCAAGTTTTCGTCTCCGGAATTATTTCTTTCTATGTTTGACTCTTCTCCATCAGGATTAATCAACAGTTCACGTATTTCTAGAATTATTAAACAAGGCACATTTAGCTTATCAGGCGCTGCAATTAATGTATCCACAGAATTAAATAAATTATCCCATGAATCTTATAATAAATAGGTACGCGGCAAACTTTTGCTTCAATCGGTTGTCCGAAAGCAGGGGTTAACAAGATTTTACTTCCTTCTCTGTCTTCTAATTCTGAAATGAGCGATGAATGTAAGTTAGCTGCGTTCCAGAGTCCACGACAGTTTCGATCTTCTCAGAGTTAATAGAAACGTCTGCTTTTTGCAGTGGCTGCACGGTACGTTTTTTGAATTCGTATCGTAGATGGGATGAGTCTACTTTTGCTACGATGGCTTCTTTTTTTGATGTTCCTTTTGAATTTTTTGGAGTTTTAGCATCTTCTTTTCCCTTCTTATTTACTGGAGTTTCCTTCTTTCTCCTTTGGTCTGGGCAATCTCTTGCGATGCGTTGATAGCTTCCACAAATACATTCTTTTCTTCTCGCAGAATATCCTTCTTGTTTTGAGTGTTCTCTTCTTGGGTATATGTTGTATCCAGGAATCTCGGAGCTCGTTTTGTTTCATTTCGGACTTCGTTGTAAGATTTTCCTTTCGCTGTGAAATAGATATCACATTCTTTAGTTAATTCTTGCGGTTTCAACCATTTATTTCATTGGCGTATTGCGATGTGTGAAGCTGTTTCACTGTCTAAAGCTTGAAATAATTAATCCGAAATAATTAACGCCTTGAGTGTTTCGAAATCTTTTACTTCTCTTGATTTGCAGTAATAGTCCCATGTAGCTGTTAGTCGTGAAGCAAACTGGATATGCGTTTCGCCGGAATAACGTTTAGTTCTTCTAAAATTTTCTAAACAGGCTTGAGGAGTAGGTTGATATTCTTTCAGAATAAGAGTTTTCACTTTTTCGTAATTTTTCAGATCTTCATCATTTATATAAATGAGGACATTTGAAGCTTTTTTTCTCCCATTAATTTCAATAATATTTCCTATTTGTATTCTTCTGGAACTTTCTTGTGTTTAAACGCTCTTTCGATAGAATCGAAAAATATGTTCCATGCTTCTGCTTTCTTCGGTACTGCTATAGTTACTGTTTCTACTCCTTTGATCAGCTTGTCGAGGGAAATTTCGGTATCTCGCCCTGTGTTTTGGATTGAAGATGTCGGATTTCTACTTAATTCCCTCTGAGTTGCTCCAATCTTCGCTAATTCTATTTCGTATTCTCTTTCTGTTCTCAATCTCTCTTCTTCCATTTTTATTCTTTCGATTTCTTCTTTTCTTCTTCTATTCTCCACTGTAGTAGTCAGAATTTCTTTTACGAAATCAGCATCTTCGATGTATTCTCTGCTGTGCTGGAGTTTGTGTTTCAGTTCTACCAGCTTCAAATCTGAGGATGCTTCTTCGCCGATTTCCAATAAAACAGTTACTAAATCTTTCTTCTTCACGTTTTTGAACATTTTCTCTTTTCTTTTTCTTCTTTAAAACCAAACTTTTCAAACTTACGATTAAATAATTCTCATACTTTTACTTTTTTTCGGAAATGTGAGCTTCTTTCGTATGTTAGGCTTAACGTTTACGCGACTACCGTTTTCCTACGCTCTAAGCTCTGGTTCTCGTAAGAGAGCGTGTTGTAACAGCTTCGTGGTTCAACAAGGCACCATTAAAGACGACGAAACAAAACTTTTATTAACTAACATTCAAAGTAAAATATTTATCTCGGAGCAGTACATCGCTCCTACATCATAGCAAAAATAGAGCACCTTTCTCTCTCGCGGCTAACGTTCGACTCTTTTAAAACAATAACCCTTTCTGGGAGAAGACACCAAACTCGTCAAGCGCACTTTGTTGATCGCCAAACAGTCGCCATATACTACAATACTTGAGCATTTTAATTCCAAGTTAGTTAATGTTATGAACACTAAGAAAGCAAACATCAGTTTTCCGACGAAAAGAAGATATGATGACTTGTTAATAAAAGTAAAGAACAGTAAAAATAAAGGGAGTGGGGATCAAATCGGAAGATTATCAACGACTAAAAAGATACGACGTAATGAAAGTAGGCAGTGTTGAAAAACTTATATTTCCCGTAAGTGAAGATAGCTCCAATGTTAGATTTTACATCTACTTTGAAGAACTTTTTATCATACTTCATGACGCACACTTATAAATAAAGTATGGTGATAGAAGCAGAATGTTGAAAGAACTTCAAAAAAGCGCAAAAATGTTACTACCGAAGTAATGATGATTATTGTGGGAATGTTGTGAAAAGAAATGAAAGGTACCCAAGAAAGGACTTATTGTTAGGCCAATGGTCTTTCAAGATATAAACTCAAAATGCCAGTTACACCTAACTGACATGCAGTCGCAACCAGATAATGATTTTTCTATTAAGACCACTTAACGAAGTTCGTACAGTTGCGTGTTCTAAAACGCAAATGTACAGAAGAAGTTGCATATTATTTAATTGATATTTTTACTGCATTTGAAGTCTCCAGTGTACTTTAAAGTGACAATGGTATTGAGTTCAATAATCAAATCGTGGAAAACGTCTGTGCAATGTGGCGAGATCTGCAAAATGTGCACGGGAAACCTAGGCACAGCCAGCCTCAAGCATGCAAACCAGGATGTTGAAGATATGCTAATCAGGATGTTGAAGATATTCTTGGTTGGAAAGCAATAAAACTAGTAAATGGTCCCAAGAGTTACGATTTGTACAACGTATGAAAAACACGGCATTTCATGAAGCCATCAGATGCACTCCTTATGAAGCAATGTTTGGGACGTCTAAAAGTAGGTTTGAAAACGTTTTATTTCCCGAATGACTCCATCGAACATCTTAGAACCGAAGAAGAGCTTATGCTTTAGTCGAGACAATTAATAAGGCTTCTGATAACACCAATAGTGATACAGAAGTTGATTTTAATATGAAAAATAATGGTCCATTGCTGAATGACTTTACATCTGGAGTTAATTTTGTGATTCAGAGAGAGGATGAAGCAGCAGTCCATTTTCTTCAGACAGATACTTTAAGCAGACATAAACAAGTAAACAAACGTAGAGAATGAAGGCTAAAGAAAGTTTAGAATTACAGGCAAAAAAGGCATTGAAAGTTTCAAATCTTAAATTTTCTCCTGGTAATGTTGGTGACACAGTGAAACTACGAAAAGTAGATGTTGATAGAGCAAGAAGTAACCCACGCAATTTATTAGCGGTCATATTATAAGTTCAAAACGGAGAGGTTTACCTGTTAGGAACAAAGCAAAGCAAACTTACACGGTGGTATGTCAGAAATCAGTTCACAATTTGGAAAGAAAAATTTATTTTCTTGACGGTATTCCAGATCTTTCAATATCACTTCGAGGAGAATGTGTTAGAAAATCACCTCTTTCTAGAAGTTAGGGATGTCAACGATGTGCTTTCGAGGAACAGTGTGGAGTCATTTTTCCTTTATTTAAAAATGCTTATCTTATGTTGAATTAAGATAACCTATGCAACAAAAATAGGTATGCGTATAAACCCTTGTGAGAGCCGTTATGAAAGCTTTGATTTAACAATAGGAAGCTCTATTTTAAACCTCCTATAAAGGAACATTTTTTGTCACAGAGCTTTGCGAAAAGATTTAAACAAAATGTATACAGCCAAGATTCTAAATTTTAAAAAAATATACTGCTCGTTTCGGCATTACTTTGGAGGTAAAATAATCTTTTGGTAAAAAATACGGTCACCAAACGTCTTTTGCTTTCACGGCATATCTAATTTGATAGTTCCTTTTTAAAAATTGAAAGATTCAAGATCAGTTGTGAATCTACTGCCGACGGACTTGCCAGCTGAGCCGAAAATACACTCACGTTTGTGAAAATTGCAACACCAAGAAGGAATCGTCATAATTGAATGCAATTTAATACACAGTTGAGTGGTAGTGGTACAAATAAATGATTAAATGTTCAAAGCAAACAAACAAGAACAAGAGATCAGAATCAGTATCTTGTGTGGCCACCACGCGCCGCAATAAGTGCTGCTACACGACGTGGCATGGAGTCAAACAAAGTTTGAATGTCTGACTGAGGAAGAGCATTCCATATCGTTTGTACGCGTACCCAAAGTTCGTCTGCAGACGCAACAGGACGAGGATCACGAGCAAGACGCCGACCAATGACATCCCACACATGTTCAATTGGCGACATATCCGGGGAACACGCAGGCCAAGGAAGAAGCTGTACCTGCTGCGCTGCAAAGAAGGATTTAACAATCCGAGCAGTATGAGGGCGGGCATTGTCCTGTTGAAATACAGCGCCTGGCAAGCTTTGAAGGAAGGGAACAGCTTCGGGCTGTAGAACTTCACGGATATACCGGTTGCTGTTCAGATTGCCCACAATTCGTAGCAATTGAGATCGTCTATGATATGCTATGGCGCCCCAGACCATAACTCCGGGTGTTCGTCCACTGTGGCGTTCGATAATGCACTCCGGAAGGTGGCGTTCACCGGCATAGCGTCTGACACGAATGCGGCCATCATGGTACCACAAATTAAAGCGGGATTCGTCAGAAAACACGACATGCTGCCAATCAGCACGCCAGTCTCTATGCTGATTGGCCCATTGTAGCCGCAGGCGGCGATGGTCGTGCGTTAGGGGGATCCTGTATAAAGGAGTCCGTGCGCGCAGTCCACACTGCAGCAGACGTCTACGAATTGATGAAGCACACAATGAAACACCTGTAGCTATTGACCACAGTGCTGCCAATTGTCTAGAGGAAGCTGTACGGTCCGTCCGCGCCATGCGGACCAGGTGTCTATCATCGCGAGCTGACGTCACATTTCGGGGTCCACTCCCGGATTTCCGAGTTGTCCGACACTCGTCCGTCCACTGCTTCCAAACGCGCATCACTGTGCTGCTGTTACGCTGCACACGAGAGGCTACTGCACGATACGACAATCCAGCTTCACGAAGGCCGATGATTCTCCCTCGTTCAAACTCTGTAAGTTGTTCAAATCTCGCTCTCTTTCGTCGACGAGGCATAAGTACAGATTGAGTTAACGTTTACCACTAGCAGATAACCACCGATAACCATACACGCCTCGCTACAGCCGTCTATTTATTCGGATCCATCAGCCGTTCAGAGGGCGCTGCTCAGCATACGCATGCGCTACGGATTTGCAATTCTAATCATTTGCATATCATGCGCTACTTTGCATTTCCTGAAAATTTCAGCTCACTCGCGTAAGTCCTTCATGGTGTTGCAATTTTCACAAACGTGAGTGTAGTTCTATTGCGATGAAAACCCCATCTACTTATTTATTTGTCACCTGTGAGTGCATCATTCCGAAAATGTGTGTGTGAAATAGCATTTTTCTCTCTGCATATATGGAACTAAACATGCACCCATTGTCTTAAAGATTTAAGTAATGTCGGTATGAAAAAATTCTTTAGAAGTGACTCTCTTACCTAGTTTAAACCGCCTGTCGGGATAGAAAGGACTAACAGATTGCATAATTACATCACCATTTTTCTATGGATAGGATATGCCTGCTTAGTAAAGATGAGTTTGTAAGATTTGAAATAGTGTTAATTCAAGAGTAACTTTATTTTTCATTTTATTACTATAATACAAATATTACTATAATACAATTACTACTCAAAATGTTCTGAAATTTCCCCAGAAATGCCCTAAAACACCCTAAGAATGCTGCATAAACCTAAAAGATGCTTTTAAAAAGGAAAATACTCAAAATGTATAATCTGGACTTTGATTATTTCTGCGAAAAATTCAAGAAACATGGATTGAATAATGTGTGATACAAACTTCAGCTTAGCATAAATAGTGATATTTCCAGTAGACTCTTTTCTGTTGTTATAATGGATTAGACGCCTAAAATGGCTCACATTGACTCTTTGTTCTCCTTTTCTGTAATTAATCTTTTCTAAAGGCCGGTTGTCTTCAAACCTGTTTCTCTTTAATTTTATGTCTGGAAATTTTCAGCTAAAAAATTTTCAACTAAAACTGTTGACTTCTGTCTTTAATTTTATGTCTGGAAGTTTTCAACTAAAACTGTTGGCTTCTGTCTTTAATATTTCCAACTTCCTACTTTCACTACTATGGATTTCCATAGGTATGTTCACTGTCTAGTGTCTTTGGTTATTTTCCTGCAGTCATGCGTTATTTTTGTAGTGCTACAGCAGCCTGTTCATATAGTTTGTTACAGAGATATCCAAACTTATGAATCATGTATATTTGTGACAAGTTGCATTTTGGTACACGTTATTATTTTTATTCGTAAATTTTGCATTTTGGACCATATTTGTGAATATGTTTCGATAATGAATGTCCTTTACGAAAGTTTCAAGCAAAAAGAGAAACAGTTAAAGTTTATTTAAATATATTACCCTTTTGTATTTTTATCATGATTCTCATTTAGATTGATGTGCTGCAGGGAAGTATAAAATTTTGATTTTTACAGGTAGGATCTGAATATCAGACAGAACGCTCAACTACTTTACACGAGGATGGACTAGAAACATCAAGCTTGAGTTTGAAGTTCGTGGCCAAAGAGAAACATTTCATAAATCAAAACATGCGGCTGAAGTGCACGGCTTCCATAACTAAAGATTATATTATGAGTAATGAAGAGATGTTTGTCGGAGGTAGACAGCAGTCGTCTACTCTTCAGATAAACGAGAATGAAAGCAGAGGTATGTATATCAATTACAGCTCTGTTAAATCTGTAGTTTCGAAAGACTTGTCCATTATTAGCCGGATGATTAAAGGATTAAATCCAATAGCAAAACTTTGTTAACTTGTAGTATATCTCCCAGTCTGAATTCATTATGTTAGAATTTTCTTGATACGAAACGACAATACAAATTACGTACAGGGTGTTCAAAAAATATCTTCCAAAAATGTAAAGAAAATTTGACGGGACCGAAGTAAACAGATCTTGTAACAGAATGTACAGAGCGTTTACAAATGAAAGATGCGGGTTTAAAAATTAAAAATTGATGTATTACCTCAGCCGTGTAAAACCTACAAAGTAATCACTGGCAACTGTCCAAGTTTCTCATGTGCCACCTGCTGTTTGCTTGTAATGCTTACAGCGCAGCCGCAGCATCAGTTCAAAGACGGCTCTGCAACAGGAAAAAGCTTTCTGTGTGCTCCGTTTTGAAATGTCCAGATTTGTGGTTTCAGTGCAACGTGAGTTTCGTGCACGTTTTCTGTGCGGTGTTCCGCGAGAAAGTGCACGGCCCATGTTTCTTCGACCAAGAAATTGTGATCCGTGACCCAATTCTAGACATGTTGGGAACCTGGTTGTTAATCTTAGCTGAACACCAATTATGATAATTACACTTTGCAACTGGACAATGCTCCGCCTCATTTTCACAGGAATGCACGAGAGCTTCTTAAATCGTGTTTTCACCAGCGTCGACTGGACGTGCTGCAATAGCAGAAAATAACCTTCTCCCCCGTCCACCTAGTTCGCCAGACTTAACACCATGACTTTTCTTTCTTAGATTTCTTAAAGACTGGATTTATGTACCGCCAATGCCCGTCTTCAGGGAGGAATTTTGTGATCGGATAAAAATGCTCTGAAGACCGTCACGAGGACATGCTATACCGAATATGGGAAGAATTTGATTGCCGTATAGATGTGTGTCGTGTGATGAAAGATGTACATACTGAATTATTATGATTATTGCATCAAAACATTCGACAGTTGCCGCTGCTTATGCTGTAAAGTTTGCCCATGTAATGTAATACATCCTTTTATTATTAATTTCTAAAACTGCAGCAATCGTTTATAAACACCCCGTATTTGCAAAAATTACGTAAACAAAAGGTGCATGAGGGGGTACAGGGTATTATTAAACGGTAAATAAAAGTGACTTGTTGGCGTAAAGCAGCATTCTTTCTGGCACTAAATAAAAGCCACTTGTTGGCTCACAATTGAATTTCGAGTGGAATGTATCGATACACGAACCGACCGAGTGTATCTAGAAAATCGCGGATGGAAATAGAACAGATTCTCAGAGAAGGTAGTTGAGAGTTGTTCTTTGAAACATTCATTAGTTAACCGTTTTAAGCGCAGTTCCACAGATAAAATGCAAATAGCTGGGTTCCAGTTTCGTATAACGATATACACCACTCGAAATTCGCACGGAATGACCATTTACACCAGCAAGGCCCTCTTATTTAGTGCTCAACAGCGCCGGGTACCACCTTAACGTGCCATTTCTGCCACATTTTCAGTAACAATTTTTTTTTATTTCTATCCCCTCTACCTACCTATGTATTTTTGAAAGATATTTTTGTATCAAACTGTATACATTTTATTTTCATAACCCTATATTATATATATTGAAGCTTCACATGTTCTGAAGTTTCTCAACTTTTCTTAGGGTGCTGATATAATTTTGTCCCTATTTACGTCAATAATTTCGTCAATGATCTAAAGCTTATGAAAGCTTCGATGGCCTTAGAAGAAGAAATAATAATAATAATAATAATAATAATAAAACAAAGAGAGTCTAGATTACAGAATGTTAGCACACCAGAAGTTTTAAAAGGAGTTCTGTGAGAAATTTGCATTGATAATCTTGCGTTGTAGCGTCACAGTTAATGTCCTTTAGTGTCGTAAATATGTTAGGGGCGGTACTTTCAATGAATCTGTGTTTTTTGGCTGCTTTTATTTACATGCATTTCTGAATAATTTTTAAATTTTTTGTTCTATACTGAGCAAAAGAGATGCAAATATAAGAATTATTATTAAAGAGATATAGCTTGATTTTTCTCAAAACCAAACTCTCATTGAACGTACTAACTTGTTTTGCTTGTAACAGTGATTTGCAAATTTATCTGTATCGTAAGATGTCAACGATATTTCTGTTTCATAATTGGGGAGGGTGTCTCACTTTATTTTCAATGTTATAAATTTAGAAAAACGAGAAATTTGTTTAGTAATTATCTCTAAGTATAGTCGTTGTTATATGAGTATACGTTATTGTCTTTATAGATAGGTTTTTGATGAGAATGTTTGCGCCATGTAATAAAACTATAGAAAGCAGCCCCCACAGCATTGCTTTTCAAAACAGCAGTTTAATTTTGAAAGGCAGTATAAAAGTGTGAGCATTATTTTTTTCTCCGTCACAAATTGCACAAGAAAAAGTTTGAACAAATAGATTTGTGTGCCCCTTTTCCATATAAATACAAGATCAGTAAATCCCAAAAGTGCGGTAGCCATTTCTCCAAGTACAAAAACGCAGTTTTTGGTTGAAACACCAAAACTGCTCACAAAGTATTCTTTTTGTAGGCCACACAAGTTGGATAGGTAAATTCGAACTAGCATACAAGAATTTTGTATAGTATGTATTCAAAAATATATTTCGATAACACTCAATCAATTAATTTACAAGTGAACGCAAGGAAATTTACAAGTGAGCAAGTAAATGAGAAGTGGAATTTCAGGTAACCTAACAATGGTGAAATACGGAAGAACTTTCTTGTTCTGTCTAGTACACTATGCATAAAATAAACATAACTTTTACATGAACTAAGAAACCAAGAGCTTCATGATATTCATTTTATTGCGATATTCGCTTGGCCTAAAAGATGTTTCAGTATCTCGAAGAATAAAATCATAAAATTTCAAATGCATGAAAAACGCGTTTCATGGGGAAAATTTTATTATTTCTAGTATTTTACTTTACTGCACTATATTATAAAGAGCATGTTTCAAGAAGTTACATAACTAAACTGCTTTGAAAGATTCAACATAATCTCCATTTCTAAGAAGTATATCAAATAAGTCATGTTTTCGTGTGACAGCGCTAATCAAACATTTACGATGCTGAAATTTTCATATGAGCTGATTAGAACGAGAAAACAAATCAGTAAGGAAAGCGTTTTCTGTATTTTAGAATAAAACTAGAATGCATTCTCATGGTATCAATATTGCCCGAAAATTCCCCTTTATTTTTTAAGAGGTGAAGATGTTCATTAAAGACAGATTTACATAAAAATTTAATATACATTTCTACTGAGATGAATTTTATTTCGTAAACGGGAATGTATGCAGGCAATCTCTAAAAGAAAATTAAAATTTTAAACATTTAAACAAAAATTTTTCAATTCTTGCTAATTTAATAAGCTTGCCCTTTATATATGTATATACGCAGAGTGATTCTAAAATAGCTGTAAAATGTAAAGGCAGATGGAGAGGACAACAATAAGCAAATTTTGTAATGGAATGTGAATGCGAAAATGGCGCACGTAAGCTCTGGCGAATGTATGAACAACAGTTAAGTAAAAAAGACAGATAAATTCAAAAGGACCAAGCGGTAGTTTTCAAGCATAACTAGATGGTGGCAAGACACGTAAAGCTCTATGAAACAAGACCTAAAGATGTGTAGGTCTTGTTTAGTTTATCGTTTATTTTATGTTAAACTGCTTTCCTGTCCTCTTCGTTTTCCTGCCAGAATGTAAATTTCTAGCTCATGTGGTATTCAAATGAGGTAGAAAGGAAGTAGTATTTAAAGGAAGGTTTTAGAGGATAGAATCAGAGCGTGTTCTTCCTGCTTGTGAGTCGCATTGCTAATTTTCCTAATTTGATTCTCTTTAGAGTAGTATTCTGAGACATCGCGTTGTTCTCGGCATTAGGCTTATCACGCTGACCTTATCAAATTCATTAGCAATATTCACTTTAAGTCTTAAGACGTTTCGTACCCTTTTATGTTCCCAAAGAATACGAGACTTTATAAAAAGAATAACTATTTTATTAAATTCAGAAAAAATGCAAACAAAATTAAAGCAAGTACAAAACTGCAAATTAGATTTTACACATTTTTTTACTCACAGATTGCGCAGCAGGCTTAAAAATGCGATTTTCTTTTATGTGTCTTTTAATGCAAGTGCTACCCCATAACTGCCCCCCTCATAAACCCATAAGGTGGGAATCTATATGGCGACGGCCAGTGTAGCGCTGTTGTTTATTTCGTCATTTTGCATATGATGTCTAGTATCAGGATCAATAAAATCTATGTTTGGCTAACCCGCAGATGCTCATATCTAGCAATTTCCAATTCATCTGCATGAATAACTGATAATCTAGGACAAAATACTTCTGAACTGATGTTTATTTTTAACGGGTATTCGCAATGACGACATTGCACAGCAATTTGTAACGCGATATACAGAGACTGACATATTTGACATTTTGGCTCATATTTGGCAACTAGCGACCCGTTAACAGAAATGTACTTAACAAGCATTTTAATCATTAAACGTTTTACAAAGTTTCGAACCTGCGGCCACCAACAGTAATGCAAGATTCACTTTTGGACAGCTCTCGGTCAATACGTTCAAAAGTTTGGCGACTTCGCAACTATCTACTCTGGAATCGTTCCATGTATACCTTTTGCGTATTAGCCCCATTTGCGTCGTCGGTTATCCCCAAATCAAAATGCATGCTGAGAAGCTCTGCGTTCGTGTAGTAATGCTTACCTTTCGGAACCGTAGTGCGATTGATGATTTACGCCAGCTTTCACCAACAAATCTCAACTGAACCTTTCCACTTCGGTGCGCCATTTCTGTATGCACATTCTGTTACAAAATCTGCTCATTTCTATGCTCTCTACTTTTACACTTTTGCCAGATATTTAAAAATTACCCTATATTTAATACTTTATACATATATATTACCCGAAATATATATATATATATATATATATATATATACAAGGTGTCTCAGTACCATATTTCAGAACTTCTAGTAGGGGCAGGGTTCACTCCAGAGACACGGAATCGTATAGCAATGCAGTCTCTGACATGCTTTTCTGACGCGGTAAATGGCGTTGTACGCAAGTTCCCGTCTATATGCAGTTGGCATATGAAACTGCAGATTGTAGTGGGCCAGCCGCACAACGCTTATACACGGAACCATAACCTATGAGGCGTACACCCAGCCAATAATTTACTTTCGAGGCTGCACCGGAGGACATGTTCCTTTCAAACAGCTGCCATGAATCGGGCACGATCTGCACGGACTCTAGACATGGAAGAAAATGTGCTACATCAGGTACAGAGGACTCCAAATTTGAGTACGCGAAGTGTAACTCACGCAATCGAGATTTTCCGTTCCAGCATCTGGAGGATTTTCAGAGAAAACGAAATGCATCCGTATGATGCGCAGCGTATCCAAGCACTGCAACCAGACTATTATGCATTGTGCGTACAGATCACCGTTTCCCTGCTAATATGTTATTCACCGATGAGACATCTTTCACAAGGGAAGCAATATTCAACACACATAATGTTCATTTCTAGGGGTAGAGAACCCTTATGCAACACGACGTCGTAAAGCGCAGAGTCGATTTTCCGTTAAAGTTTAGGACGGTTTCGGTTTTGATTACAGTTTCGGTTAAAGTTGTGACGAATCACCTCAATTGGACCTTACCTGTTGCCTTTTCATCTAACCAGTTGAAACTACTTGACGGATAGATTTCTGTATCGATGCGACAGACAATGTGGTTCCAACACGATGGGGGCACTTTACGGAGAGACGGGGACGCCCTAACTTTACCTTTTTGGTTATACAGGCATGGTCCCACGCCCTTCTCCTTGTCTGTTTTTATCAGCTCCACCACAGCCAAGGGAGCGGACAAGACAGCACCAGTACGGTCCCTGCCGAGCCTGAACCCAACCTGGGTACAATACCCGGGCTCTAGTCCTGTGAAGAATAAGGTACAATAGTACCTGATATTTTACCCCCGTGGTTGAGACTGTCTAAGTACAGATCCTAGCCAGTACTTCCCAGGAATTCTCCTGAGTCAACCCCCGGGGGGGACACGATGGGGGCACAGTCCATTTTAGCCATAATGTTCGTACCCACCTACACGAAACATTCGGCCAGCAGTGGATCGGACGCGGTGGTCAAGTGCGTCGGCCTAATTTATAAGGTATTTCTCCCTTCTCCTTCGCATGCTTTCGTGGTGTAGTAGTCTGCATGCTCGACGCGTAATCGAGAGGTCCGTGGTTCGATTCCCGGCGAAGGCTTTTTCTCATTTTTCATGACTCCTGCTTTGGAATAACCTAATGTCTTTACAAATTGATCACCGGAACTACCATGTCATGATTTCTTTTTATGTGGGATATATGAAGACGCTGGTTTATGACACCCCTGTTGACAACGCCAGGAACCTGGTTGCACGAATCGTAGTAGCTGCCGAAGAAATTCGAGATATGCCTAGAATACTCCAAAATATTCAGAATTCCATGCGCCATAGATGTGAGGCTGCATTGAAGTCGGTGGACGAAGCTTCGGACACTATCTTTGACTCATGCTGCTTTTGTTCATGTAAATTTATTATTAAAATGAATATTAACTCATGTGGCGTATTATCATTTTTTATGTTTCTGTTTACACCAGCGAGTCAGGGAAGCCTTTTCGATCTTGTATTTATATGATTCCGAATCACCAGGGTGCACCCTACCCCTGTTAGAAGTTCTGAAACGTGGTACTGAAACACACTGCATACACACACATATATGTAGATGTATGCATACAGATTCCAAATGTTCCCATTTGTACAAATACTTAAATTTGTAAATTTTCAGCTAACATAATTCAGTTTGGGTGTGAGTCTCGGAATCGATGTTTATGCAGTTTCTTTCAGTCACGTTAAAGTGGTTTTAATTGTATAATTTTAGCAATTTTATTTGGAAAATATTTTATAACTTTATTTTCTAAAAGTATTGTATTTGGCTAAAAGGGCTTGCTGATTGGAACTGCCTTCGAAAAGGACTAATGTTAGAATGCAATTTTTTTACATTTCAAAATGTAATGAAATTTGTGCATTTCATTTTGTACATATTACAAAATATATAAATACTGAAGCCTTTGCCTTATTTCTTGAAATGAAAGCGTAGGTTTGCAGTCAGTCGTTCAAGAGATATGCATGCCATGCAATTATTTTGAGATAACTTATATTAAATACGTTTCTGCATGTTTAAGTGCATTTTTTTTCCTTACACAGAGAAACCTATTAAAGGTGCTGCTAGTCCGAAACGGAAAGGAGTAAAGCTATGTAAGTATTGTAGTTTTCAGAGTCAATCCATTGCATTATGGGCGCATGAAAAATACCCTTTTTATAAGTTCTACGTGTAAACATTAAATTATTCAAAATGTTTTAAACTTTTGAAAGAGAAGTACATACTTGATTACAAAAACAACAAATTGAGGTACCACCATTATTCTGTTTAGAAATAATATATGATCATAGTGCGCTTACATGCAAGCATCGTATATTCGTTAGATGAAATTCAATGAGATTTACAGTCACACTGGCTGACGTGTTTAACTTGGCAACTTAAGTCAATACACATTGTAATAGAGTATAGGTACGAAGTATTGGTGGCCTATTCAATCAAATGAAATTACCTTTATTTTCGAGTTACCCTTCCATTATTAAAGAGGATTAGTGAAGTTGGGAACTAATCTCCATTTGGAGGATCTGAGGCATTGCAAATCCTAAAATGTTTTAGTTAGAGGATATGATTTCATCTACATACCAATGGGAGTTGCAAAATCAATGCGTTAAGCATCCACAAAGGTGTGTCATTTATCATGTTTTCTCTTAAAATAAGCAAAGCACGGTCATGATAAGCGTTTTTTTATGGATATTTGATTAAACATTGCGTATTTCAAGTCCTTATTAGGTCATATGTTGAGAATCAATATTTAAAACTGGACTTTTTAAGCATCAGTGAATAAAATCGTCGGTCATCAATTTGAGCGGCAGGACGTATCATCTCAACCAAACTCCGCTAGAAGAAAAGAAAAGGCGGTTGCTCAACATATTGGTCCCCTTGTAGGGTTATTTTTACCCTCTTTATTCTTGTGGAGTGATTGTTGCGAAGACGAACGTGATTTACTATGCAGTTGGATGAAACCTTTGTTCTTTTGTTGAGTAAAATTAGTCTTTGCACATGTATAAGTAATTAGGTCTTTGCACATACACAGCGGCGACTGATCAGCTTCCAGTCTACCAAGTGCTCGTTATCCCTGACGCTCGTTTAAATGATGTCTCACAAATACATTTAACAATATCTAAAGACTCTGTATTCATACACTGATTACAAACGCGAATCTTGAAACGCGCTTATGTCTCATTGTACGCATTAACCAACAACCAACTTAGTTTCAAATTAGTACGTATGTACACTTTCTTTCATAGAATTTTAATAGGTAGTTAATTGTCTATTAAATACCACTTCCGCAGTTCCTTTAATTTTGCACAGAAGTGAACGAGTTCTTTAGTTACATTATCATTTTCTTTCCTTCTGAGTCTTTGCATTAGTCATATTTTTTAGATTACTTTGTAAAGTACCATTGATCATTGAATGTCACTTACATCATTAATTAATTTCGGATTCAGTTTCCTTTGCTATCGTATAAAAGCAGAATTTCATTTATATTGATCCGATGCAATAATTACTTTTTAGCGTTTAAACAAACACACCAAGGGGAATAATAGCCTATTAACTTTCATAATTGACACTAGAGCATCCAAAGTTTAATTATCGCAGGTTTAACAGCAAAAGGCGACATAAGTAATGAGAATAATTATTTCGAAACATTGGAGATATTGAAATTTCTAACCTGAAAAACTTCGTTGTCATTGAAAACTAAATGCTAGGATGACAAAAGCATATTCCTAAAAAATGTTTTTAAATAAAGAAGTAATTTTGTTCTTAAAAAGGCTAAAAATGTTCATTTTTCTCAGAAAATCTAAACGTTTTGCTTCATTTTATCTTTCTGAAATTTTGTTTTTCCGAAATAATAATTACCTTCAGATTGGGGTATTAACTAGGGCAAATCTTCTCAATCCTATTATTGTTCATAGTTATATGAATTTTAATGAGTCCAAATTATTTAAAATATTAAATTTTTAAGTTTGGTAATGTTATGCGGATGTTGCATTTGCAATTTTTTAAAGTAGTAAAGGAAAATTTAACTGTTAATTTTCTGAGTCATGATGCAATTGCTCAGTTACTATTCAGCTAAAGGCATCCAGTTCCCTTCGGTTTTTATTACACAATGAATCTGACTTCACCACTACTGTGTATCACAAACCCAAACAATTGCCCGTCCCAACACACACATCAAATCCTGTTATTCTGATAAATAAATTTACTCTTTATTTTGTTTTTCTTTATTCTATATACTCAAAGTTTGCTTCTCCAATTCAACGTTTGATAGGGAACTGAACTAATTATGAACGACTGCCATTGCCGGAGTTTTTTGGTCTCATATTACTGAATGAAGTTATAAGGTATTTTCTCCCTCCTTCCAGCATACCTCCGTGGTGTAAGGGTAGCACTCTCGGCGCGTATTTGAGGTCCAGCTTCGAATCCCATCGAGGACGTTGCTCGTTTTTCTTGCACTCCTGTTTCAAAATAACCTAATGTCTCTACAAAGTATTTAAAAATTTTCATCTCAAAGCAACAAAAAATATTTTGTCTCTCCGATAGACAAATTAATTCAGTATTTATGAAAACTGCACGTATTTTAGATAATTTTAAATTTCATATCGTTTATTTTTCATTCTAAGTAAGATTTTCAAGTGGAAGTGCCTGTAGCATTCCCTATCAATCGCATGCGTTGGTCAGATAAGGCGAGTTTTGAAATTTTGCGTTAAATAACGTAAATGTTTATATTTCGAAAGAAATTTATAAGCCTTTTGATCATCAAAAACCACACTTTCTCTTCCTTTGCAACCAAAGTGATTCGTGAAATAGATCTAGTTGACGCATTAAATTTTCTGGGGCATATTTTATGTTTAAAATATCTCTTGGTTCTGGCTACTATCTCACCTCTATATACCTAGTAAAGAATTATCACATCCTCCCCCATACGTGCTTCTATGCAGGCCCCTTCAGCTAATTTGGAAGCTACCTGGGTCGATACACGGCTTTGGCATAGCTGGTTTGTCATATTCCTGGTCCAAATTGCTCTTTGGTCTTTACAATCTTTAGTCTTTAACTTCTTAACTTTTGCTTCCATTTCATTTTCCTACCGGTAGATGGATTTACGGGTTTGAAAATTCTCAAACTTTTGTCTATTTTTTTATATGAGATTAAACTATCTCTCCCCCGACATTTTCACTTTATTTCCTGAAGAAAATGTTTCGTTCGACCTCCGATACTATAACACTGAAGTCTTACATTACCATAATTCCTTGAGGTAGTTGTTTATTTCTTCAACACTTGCTTACATTTGTAGCACGACAGACTCAGTTTTACTCGAAGTTTAGTGAATTTCTCTGCTGATTTTGGCTCTTGCAATTCTTCAATAAATCTTGAAAACCACGAATGTATTCAATCACATAACATGATTTTTAGCCTAATTTTTGCAAAATAAGTCCATCGAGATGCGATGACCCACCCAAAGCTGCTGTGCGGTGCTGAATAAGGTCGGCGCTTCACAGTATGACAAAACTGAATTAATTTAGTCCTCTCGATCAACGTGCTCAAGAATTTCCCATTTACATGCTAACTCACACCTATTAAAACATACCATAATATACATATATTCTGCAGAATATTTATGTTTCCATAAACTAAGGCACCTTGTTGTTCGACTCTCAAGGTATCAGTTTTATGTAAACGTTTTACGTAAAAACAGCGTCAATTAAAGCTGGTTTTTTAGTAATTGTTATAGTGTTTTGCTATAACACTGTATTTCGAGTGTTTCACTGTTTTGGAAAAAAACATTTCAACGCATTAACAAATTCTGGAGTAAAATATTTTATTGTCACGGCATTCGTTTTCTACGATTCTTTATTAAACCTGCTTATCTAATGGTTTAGGTGTCTTATAGGCTAGCATATCTTCTGTAAAGGAATATCATCAATGGTGTCTTTATGTGACTGTTTACAAGACCAAGCAAAATCCAAGAATATTTAAAATGTTATATTTGTATAAGCTATGATTTGTATTAACAACGACGAACAAAGCTGTATCAATTAAATTTGTATTAACAAAACAATATCAATTAATCATATGAATTATTATAAGTTACATAATTATTACGTACAATTAATATTTATGTTTTCAAAAAAATAACGAATGCGTAATATATGCATATTTTGAGGAAGGAAAATTAACACTATTTAATTCATTTTCAAACATATACTAAAAAATAAATCTGAATAATAAACTCTTTTCTGCTTCTTTGGTCATTTTCTAACAAACAGAATTTTTTTAATTCTCTAATTGGTCTATGCTAAGGTAATTAATTTCTAGTTATATGCCTACTAAGCAAGGCTTAATTTCTAAAATTAAAAGTACCGGAACCTTAGGAAAGGTCGTCAGGAAAGGCGAACAAAAGTAAGTAAATTAAATAACTAATGAAATAATTATATTCAACAAAATGTAATTAGAAAAATAAGAAATTTTGTTCAATTAATGATAAATGGTTAAGTAATAAAATAAAATAACGGATCTCCTGTTATTTGGGCCTCCATTGAATTTAAGCCCTGAACATGCAGTATTATATACCATTTCATACTATTTCAAGAAATGACAGATACAAACGAAATTCTCTTTTCTGTCCCACCAATGAGAAAAAGTAAAATGTTTAACGCGTCACTTATGAAAATAGAGAGATACCTAGAAACATTATAAAAGCATAGAAGGAAATTTTAATGATGAAGTGTAGAAACAAAGAAGAATCCGAAGCGATCCTTTTCTAGTATAATTCTAGTTGTCAAGAAGAATGTGACAAGAGAAAACTGCCCTTGAATTCAGAGAGCTGAGGGGGGAAAAGTAAGGTTCTATACAAGTGACCATTTTTCCCTCATATTTGGTTGCGTAGTTCGAAAAGTTTTCCGTGTTCTCTTTTCAGAGAGAAGTTGTTAGCGTTGGACATTGCTAAGCTGTTTATTTTAGTATTTCCCTATGTTAAGCTCACTGTAATTTGGATCAAATTTAGAAACATAAACAACGGCTCCTTTCCCTGCTTTAATTATAAATCTAGAGTACCGAATCATCGAATACAACCAGGGTGATGAGTACCTTCAGTAAGGAACACTTTATCCTTTCTCTGAAGCAAGTCTCATAAAATTATTTCATGTCCTGGAGAATAAGGCTGTGACAAGTGAGCGGGGCTTTTCTTTCTGCAAAGTCTCAACCTACAACAAAGTGTTTATTTCCTAGGCATTTACTTAAACGTTAAACTCAATTTTTAAGACTCATAATCAGATTAGAGTTATATTTACTTATTACGATTTATACTTATATTTAATTGTTGATAATATAAAATTAAACAAGATCAAAAGAATTTTCTGCCAAAAATGCGGTTTAGTTTCTTAAAACAAGTGTCGCAGTCGCTCTCATTTAGGACTTCTGTGGGGTCCAGTTTACCTCCAAAACTGGGAAGTACCGCAGCCGATTTCCTACGCAATTTAAGCTCTGCCACTAACTGATATTTTCTTTCAATCTCATTTGCTTTCGCTTATTTTAAAATGAGAAAGAAGACAGCATTATTAAACTTAAGCAGAACTGCTAAGAATTGGTAAAGTTGTAGGTTAGGTCATTTTAAAGCAGGAGAATGGGAAAAATGAGCAATGCCATCGCCTGGACTCGAATCTGAAACTCTCGAATACGCGTCGAGTTTGCTAACCGTTACACCACGAAGGCATGCCGAAAGGAGGGAGAAAATACCTTAGATAAGAAAGCATTGCTAAGTTACTAGTTAAATAATCCAGACAATTAGCTGGAAGTTTGCCTAAATCCGAGGACCCTTCTTATCGGCTGCCAAGTGCAAGAATATCTGATCCAAACGTAATAATCAACTATATTTACACTCTACAATGACATAGCGATTACCTAATGTCGTATCGTACCGTAATCTGATCCATTAGAGAGGGAACAATAAGAATTCTTCCCGCTGTTTCCTGTATTCAAAACTAATGCCATATACGTATATCACAAAACAAAATTGCATAATTGAAGCAAATAACTAAAGAACGTTTTCCTTAAACAACAGGAAAAAATCTATTTCACTAATTAAATTAAAATTTAATTTAATTAAATATATTAGCAAAGAGTCAGTCACAGTTCTTGCCCAGCCGTTATTTTTGGAACTGTCGACCAGAACATATACTTTCAGTTACAGAAATGTTTCATATCGCAAATATTCATACTTTGGGAATTTTGAATAATACACTGCTGGACATTGAAAATGCAACACCAAGAAGAAGTGGAAATTTCGAAATTTCGAAAAAAGACAGAAACAGCAAGCAGCAATAAGTGATCCTTATTTCAAAATGATAGTCAGAATACAGTGCGAGAACGGCGTCGGCTCAGTAGGATGAAAGGACCACCGCGTACAGCGATCCACGAAGAGACACGTCTAAGCATAGAGTCAATAAGAGTGCGGATGGTGTCCTGAGGGATGGCTCTCTGTTCCCTTTCAACCATTTGCCACAGTTCATCTTCTGAACGAGGCAAGGGCAGAGTTTGCAAACGGCGTCCAATCACATCCCACACATGTTTGATTGATGACAGGTCAGGAGAGTACGGTGGCAATGTAAGCATCTGTATTCCTTGCAGAGCATGTTGGCAGATGCGAGCACTGTGTGTTCCGGCTTTATCCTGGTAAAAATTGTATTAGGCATCCCCTGAAAATAGGGGATTGCCACCGGCCGCAGTACATTATCCAAGTATCGTTGGGCCGTCATAGTGCCCTGAATACGAACTAGAGGTGACCTGGAATCGTAGGCAATAGCGCCCCAAAACATTATGCCACGTTGTCACGCGGTGGGGCGTTCCACGGTTACTGCCGGATTAGATCTGTCTCCACGTCGACGCCACACACGTATGCGGCGACTCTCACTGGATAAACAGAAGCGTGACTCATTTGAGAACACGACGTTTCGCCATTCTGTCATCCACATCGCTCCAGTCCGCACCATTCTAAACGTTGGCGTCTATGCTGTGGGGTCAATGGCAGTCTTCTTAACGGATGCCGTGAGTGCAGGCCACGTTCAACCAATCGACGGGAAATGGTTCTGGTCGGCGCGGGAACATCCAAGGTATCTTACATATGCTGCAGAAACGCGGTACAAGGGACTTGCGGGACCGCCACAGCTTGTCGGCGGATGTGTCGATCCACGCGCGCTGACGTCACTCTGGCTGCATCTGCACCCCTCCTTCTTCCCACATTTCCTTGTTCCAATCATGTTCGCCATAGCCGATGCACCGTGCTCGCATCCATTTGGGTATCAGCTGCGACTTGACGTAAGTACCCACCCTCCCTTCTCAATCCGATCACCATACCCCTCGTAAAATCATCTATCTGCTGGCAGTGCCTTCGTTGACGGTGGCCTGGCATTCTCTCCTATTACACGTATCCTCCGGGACAAAAACCAACTTTCTTCAATAATTCGTCTGGCAGAAATAACGACAAGAATATTGCCCATTCTGCACGTTCCTTCGCTTATATCTTACTTCACGTGCGTCGGAGAGCTGCGCATTTCAAATCATTCGCATAACTCAGTGACGTGCATCTACTCTAAAATTTACATAAATTTCTGACCACTCCTTCTTGGTGTTGCATTTTCAATGTCGAGCAGTGTAATAAAAAATCACATTTTAAAAGTTATGAAATCTAAGTTTTTATACGTTCTCTTGATCTCTTACTTATATTTAAAAAATCTTTTACCGATTATGAGAAATAAAATAAAAATGTGTGACTCCCATACGGCAAAAACTTGGCCAAGATATTTCATTTTAAAGTTGGAGACGATACCAGAACTGTACACAAATAGAACAGCAAATTGTTTGCTTTTGTACGCAGCTAAGCGTAAAATATCAATTTAGAAAAACGTTTGTGGTAATAATAGATTAAGTGACGACTATTTTTGTGCAGGTTGCTTTGAAAAGGATTCGTCAATGTAAAAAGTTAAAAAAAAGAAGCAAATCTTATAGAATTCATGTTATAAGGAATTCTGGCCAGCTTCAGTGTTAACATCTAACCAACTAATAATATTGTTGCGTTTTACGGGTTCGTGGATTTGAGAGTATCCGATGAAAACACGATGCAGAACAATAAAAAGCACAATTTATTTACAAGAATCACTATTTACAGCACAGTTCCAAAATTACCATTAAAAGCGTCGAAAATCTACAATAAATACGCTGAAACAATCAGCCACACAGCTTCAGGCTGTAACTGTAAAGGTAGCTTCACGGCAACACTAAACTTATAATAAAACACCGTGGAACAATCACCAATCCACTGTCAAGCTATACTGTAAAGATAGCTTCACGGCAAAGCACTATCTCGATTGCTTTCCGTTCACAGAACTCTCGCGTAGCTTAGCACTCGCAGTGAGCAGCTATTCTCACAACCTCACACTTAATCACACTCTTAATCACACTGCTCACAACTAACTGCTCTCAGAAACGCAAGGGTTTATATAGCTTTTCTTAAGTTCCACACGTTTCGAGAAATATCTCGACAGGAAGTTATTCTAGAAGCTTCCCGATTGGATCATGGGATATCGCCGATTTGGTCGCCAAATGGGCGATAAAGTCGCCAATATGGCAACCCTACCATACACTATTTTATGACAACCCTAGTGCTATGCCGGAAAGCTTACATACAGGCGCAACCGCCGAATTTTTCGTAACAATATTATTTGCATAAATTAAAAATTTTAATATCTCTAGTTTAATGAATTTTTTGTAGGATTATTATATTATGATTCTAAATTGATAAAACTTCGTGAGAATATTAATGACCTACTCTTAATATCTGAAAACATAAATTGATTGCATCGAAATTCTTTCTGCGTACTTATTGTAACAAAACTATAAATTAAGAATTTTAATCAAAATAAATGAGGAAAGAACATCATTGAATGGCATTTTAGAGAAGCGAATAGCCTCAAATTATTCTTATTTATTTATTTACCAACCCCTAAAGACAAATTGCAAATGGTGTCAAATATCTCAAATTTTGAAATTAAATATGTCTGTCAATATTTGTTGTTATGAGAGTCAGTTCTTTTTTTTTAATCTTTAGTAACGAGTGTAAATATTTCCTAAATATACAGGGATTGTGTAAAAAGTTAGATTTCGAATTGTTTATAAAATTGATAATTTTATAACTATAAAAATGCTAAAACATGAATATTTGCGTCATTTAAAACATTTCTGTAATCAAAAGTACACTCACGTTTGTGAAAATTGCAACACCATGAAGGACTTACGCGAGTGAGCTGAAATTTTCAGGAAATGCAAAGTAGCGCATGATATGCAAATGATTAGAATTGCAAATCCGTAGCGCATGCGTATGCTGAGCAGCGCCCTCTGAACGGCTGATGGATCCGAATAAATAGACGGCTGTAGCGAGGCGTGTATGGTTATCGGTGGTTATCTGCTAGTGGTAAACGTTAACTCAATCTGTACTTATGCCTCGTCGACGAAAGAGAGCGAGATTTGAACAACTTACAGAGTTTGAACGAGGGAGAATCATCGGCCTTCGTGAAGCAGGATTGTAGTATCGTGCAGTAGCCTCTCGTGTGCAGCGTAACAGCAGCACAGTGATGCGCGTTTGGAAGCAGTGGACGGACGAGTGTCGGACAACTCGGAAATCCGGGAGTGGACCCCGAAATGTGACGTCAGCTCGCGATGATAGACACCTGGTCCGCATGGCGCGGACGGACCGTACAGCTTCCTCTAGACAATTGGCAGCACTGTGGTCAATAGCTACAGGTGTTTCATTGTGTGCTTCATCAATTCGTAGACGTCTGCTGCAGTGTGGACTGCGCGCACGGACTCCTTTATACAGGATCCCCCTAACGCACGACCATCGCCGCCTGCGGCTACAATGGGCCAATCAGCATAGAGACTGGCGTGCTGATTGGCAGCATGTCGTGTTTTCTGACGAATCCCGCTTTAATTTGTGGTACCATGATGGCCGCATTCGTGTCAGACGCTATGCCGGTGAACGCCACCTTCCGGAGTGCATTATCGAACGCCACAGTGGACGAACACCCGGAGTTATGGTCTGGGGCGCCATAGCATATCATAGACGATCTCAATTGCTACGAATTGTGGGCAATCTGAACAGCAACCGGTATATCCGTGAAGTTCTACAGCCCGAAGCTGTTCCCTTCCTTCAAAGCTTGCCAGGCGCTGTATTTCAACAGGACAATGCCCGCCCTCATACTGCTCGGATTGTTAAATCCTTCTTTGCAGCGCAGCAGGTACAGCTTCTTCCTTGGCCTGCGTGTTCCCCGGATATGTCGCCAATTGAACATGTGTGGGATGTCATTGGTCGGCGTCTTGCTCGTGATCCTCGTCCTGTTGCGTCTGCAGACGAACTTTGGGTACGCGTACAAACGATATGGAATGCTCTTCCTCAGTCAGACATTCAAACTTTGTTTGACTCCATGCCACGTCGTGTAGCAGCACTTATTGCGGCGCGTGGTGGCCACACAAAATACTGATTCTGATCTCTTGTTCTTGTTTGTTTGCTTTGAACATTTAATCATTTATTTGTACCACTACCACTCAACTGTGTATTAAATTGCATTCAATTATGACGATTCCTTCTTGGTGTTGCAATTTTCACAAACGTGAGTGTATATGTGTTTTAAAGTAAAGGTAGAGTAAAGACTTGCGAACGCTGTTTATAAATTAAAAGTAAATTCTAGTAGATCTCTGAGTCGTCCCTAAAACGAGTTTTATCTTCAGTTTCAATAGAAAGAATAGAATTCCTTAAAGCTGAAAAAAGAAAACATCCAACGTAATTCTGAGAAAGCAATATTTTAATTATGAATTTTATATCTGTTTCCTTAGCCCTTAAAATATAGATTAAATTATGATCCGATGTCAGATCATCAAACAAAAGCACTTTTTCAATAGAAAATTCAAATAGCATATTTATGTAGTTCTAATGCCTATGAATGTCTGCACTTGCAAAAAAAATGGATATGTGCTTGCAGAAATACTGATTTTTAATCAGGGTGTTTGCATACAAGGATCATGATAAATCCAACAAAATTATAAATAATTATTAATAATTGGTAAATAATTAACTGCTACATGTATACTGTTTGAGTTGAATGATTTATTGTTATTGTCAAAGTTTTTTAAGAAATGATTCACTACTGAAATAAAAATAAATATTAAAAATTTCATGAAAGATATTATCATTCATTGAAAATTACTTTCTTTTTCAGCCCAAAGTTCAAAGAGTGGATGCGCAGCTTATTTTCTTCATTGGTTTCTCTTGTTCTCCGTAATGCTTCTCCATATCAGAATTACTTAAACCGAGGAAAATGGCTAGAATGATAAAACAATGAAATCATCTGCCTTCCAGTTTTCTAATGCTAAAGATGAAAACAATATAGGTCACCAGTGATAGCTCCATTGCTGTGTCTTTCTCCATCTCTCAGTCATTCAAAACAGGATGAAAAATACTTTCCATGAAAACTGTGTATAAAATGGATGCATCTGCTATAGCGCTACTTCATGAGTCATGCAGTAGTTGTTAATTATATTCCTCATCATCATTCCTCTTGCCATTTTGTAGATGTGCCATGTGAAAAGAAAATTGTAAGAATTTGAATTTCAAAGTAATGCAAATGTAAATTTAAAATATGAAACATACATTACGCATAAAAACGGAAAAAATAAGAGAGGAGAGTGAAACTAAGGTAAAATATTACTGATGCAATTTTATACCTTTTTCTTCAATCTGCTTCAAATAAAACTGAATGGATCGATAAAAAACAATGTAAGAAAACACGTACAATTGGGTATAAAAAAATACAAAAAATTCTAAATAAGAATTCAAAGAAAGCAAGGAATTTAATATACTTTATAAAGAAATATGAAAAAAAAACTACTTAAATTTAGATTTTATTCCTCATAAATCTGCTGGAACAGTAGAGCCTCGATCTATCGTTTTCAGTAGAAGGGAAAAAAAAATTTTTTTTTTGAAAAAAACTGTACTGGAAAATGATGAAGCCAGTAAATTACTATACATTCTAAATAAGTAACATATTTATAAATAAATAAATTCATTTCTTTTAATATAAGTACATTACGCTAAAAACTTCTTAACAAAAAATGTTGTTCATTTTCCTATGCGTATTGCACGAACATTACCTCAAACACGACTTTTCAAAACTTAAATTGTTTTTACGGCCGGCATCACTTCTGACTTTGCATACAGAAAAATACTTACACTTTCATAAAGCTTCGCAAGTCTTTGTGAATCTCTGCACAATTTCTTCTTCATTTTTATTAAATGTAAATAATCCTTTATATAATCCTTCTAGGATATATCCGTTTTTAAATAATCCTTGTTTAAATAATCAAATAAGAATAATAAATAAAAAATATAATTAAATAATTATATTATTATGTATCATTAAATTATTATTTTTAATTATATAATATTAGTACCTTAATAACTAATAGTAATATAATTTAATAACTAAATTTGTATATTTTTATTTAAATAATCCTTTTATGTAATATTTTTGAATAATTTTTTATATATACATCTTTTTGACATAAATAATCTTAAATATAATAATCATAAATAGCGAGAAACACATGAGGGAAAATTATCAATCTGAGAAGAATTGATCGAGGGTCTTCTATACTTACTTTTGCAATAAATATGCAGAGATAGGTTTTCTGTAAGAAGTTCGTCTCAGTTCCAAAACCTATGTACATTTAAATTGCTGAGAAAAGATTTCTACTCCAGAATTTGGCAGATGAAAAGGGAAAAATTTGAACTGCAATACCTTTGTAATGTTTAGTAGGCCGGGTTCTTTTAAAGAAAGAAAACAGGATGACTCAAAAATTGATAAGATGTCTATCATTTTTGTGTGATATTAATATATTCCAATCTTCTTATTTTAAGCATTCTGGAATACTTCTGACACTAAGGCTTCAGTTTTCGATTTCTTCTACAGCCTATCTTCAGTTAACTCATCTTTTTCTCAATCAAAAATCAGTGTATTATTTTAAGCATAGCAAGGAATTACACCGGGAATTTTTTTTAATCCGAATTAGATTGTAGAAGAAGCATTGCCATTTGATCGTTCATTTACATTTCAAGGATTTCAAAATAAAGATATGTGATTCTGCACGAGTATTGAGTTTTATAATATGATTTAGCACATTTTATTTCCAAGGTATAAAATAAAAAAAATTTGCTCTTACGATATTTATTTACAAATGTAAGACACATCGCAAAATATTTTTGAAGCTTGAAAATTTAAAATTTCCACTACTTCATTTTCCTGAAAATGTGTAGATATATGCTTTCCAAATTTATATATTTTGGTTTGACAGATTTATTTAGATTATACTTGTATTAATGCTAGAAAATCGTTGTAAATAGCATTTGTTTAATATTTTATTTTCTTGTAATCTTACGTGTGTGTAAGTGTATATACGAAATGAAAAATAAAGTATAATGTGGTATTAGCTGTTGTTAATTTTAGTAATAAATTTTAACTATTGCAGGAGGGTTAAAATAATAATTTTCAACGGCAATATTTGAGCATTAAAGATTATTAAAATTGCCAGTTTTCTTATCCTAACAATTTCTTCTGTAATACACTCGATACTCATTAGAACGACCACATATTATAGCAGTTGCTCCATTATAACGACCTATGCAAAAGGTTCCCAACTGATAAGAATCTGTTAAATCCATTATCTGTGTAGCGACCTCTCATTATAATATCTTTTTACTTTCTTGTACGAAGTAAAGGAAGTATTATAATCACAAAAATTCCGGCTACCATATTTAAATGAAAATATACATTTTGACCGCTGTCGAATGCAATTTAACGAAGGTTTTGCGTGAAACCTGCACCGAAGGACAGAATAAAGGACTCTATTTCCCCAAACAATTTACAAAACTGATTTAAAATTGATTCAGAAGAGATTTTTTTCATGGTGTTTGTACGTGCTTATGTATGTATATATCTCGCATAACTCAAAAACGAGTAGCCTCAGAACGTTGTAATTTTGTACATAGGACTGCTATAACATGTAGATGTGCACCTCTCTTTGTGGTTGCAATAAGCCGTACCAAAAGGATATATGTTACGGTGAAACACCGAAATCTGGAGAATGTCGACTTTCACCGGTGAATGCCAACATTCGCATAGTCGCTTGGTGTATGTCCGAAATATTTTTCAAATACTCTTATTTCTGACTTACGCCGGTAAATGTCGACATTCACCATGTACTAATGGTGAATGTTAAACATATAAGAATATTATATTTTCTTCTCCGTAATTCAGTCGCGAAAAAACGCACTTGAGACTTAAAATAAGAACTTAAAACACACAGTACATTCAAAATAAGAAACGAAAATAATAGAAGTTAAAAAGTTACTTAATTATATAGTACGTTCTAAAAGAGAAAGTAAAATAATAGTTATAAAAAACTTACTAAATTATGTGATTCAAATCTTATTTACTGCAACAACTTAAACTATTATGACAATTTGAATTGCACAAGAGGCCCTTGCTTTTACAACTGCATTTATTTGTGGAACACTCCCTTTTGCAATGAAAGCATGTATAGCCTTACCCACCGCTTCTCGAATTAGCTGCAGCTGCTTCTCTGAGCTCCATTTCTTGAAAATAAATCTCATCTATAAAAGAAAATTTTCTTTACACATTACGAACTGATTACGTGTGTAAAGCTGCTTGAGGGTACCATTTTCGTTTGCAAGTTTATAGAACTTCTATTCAAACAATAACCGCTAACACATTTCGGTTATCTGCACGACCACGGTCGATATCAGGGACTTGTATTCGTACAGTATCACCAATTTGAAGCAGGAAGAAATTCTTTTTGTGAGGTTCGTAACATTTTTGTTGCTTGCAGATGAAGATTCTCTTTCGCAGCCGTTCTTTTTTAAAGAAATTAACTCGTGTTTTTCAGTCAGAACTTGATGTAAAGACGAGGTAGATTGCAAGTCTTTTTCAATATTTTTCTTTGGAATATGATTTTCGACATGACCAAAGCTCGAATTTTTTCAGAAGTATTACCAGTTTCTTCAAGCTGTTCTTCGGTTTTAAAAGTATTGGCAATTTCTTCGGGTTGTTCTTCTGTTTTTATATTTGCGATTTGTTCGCTAGGCAAAAAAGACGATGCTATGCCTCTTTTTGCTTTAACGTCAAACATGGCTTCATAAGCACTTTGGCGTATTCCTTCGTGGTATGTAGTGTATTGGCAAATTGAACAAAGGGTAAACCTTCTGTCCATTTACACTCATGTCCATAAATTAAGGATAATGCAAAATCAGGCAAAGGAAGAGTTAGAAGGAAAACAAATATGACTTATTTGTAAAGCTTATTTATTAAACAAAAGGTAAAGAGCAAAAAAAGATGCTATATGTTTGATATTATTAAAAAAATTAGCGTTTTTTTCTCCCTGGAGCAAAATCCAAAAAAAAACCTATTTACAAAAAAAAAACAATATTACATGGTTGGTATGATTGTTAATACATTGTCTCGTCTCCCAGACGATGCAATACAGTCCGTACAACGCCTAGGCATGCTGAGTATCAAATTATCGATCTGATCTTGGGGGATATTACACCACTCAAAAATCAATGCTCTCGAAGTCCCAGTAGACATGTAGGAAGAGGTTGACGGGCTGCAACTCGTCGGCCAAGCATGTCCCACACGTGCTCTACTGGATTCAAGTTCGGTGAGAATGCTGGCCAGTCCATGCGGGTGATATCCTCCGACTGAAGGCATTCACTTACGATGTTTGAACGGTGAGGACGGGCGTTCACATCCATAAACACAAATTGTGCGCCCATGGCGCCCCGAAACAAACGGATATGTTGTTCCAGAATGACGTCCCGATAGATTTGGCTTGACATGGTTCCAATTTGAACATGCAGGTCAGTTCTGGAACCCAGAATAATTCCACCGTAAACGAGCACTCCTGCACCACCGTAACGGTGTCGTTCAATGATGTTTTCTTGGTGGTGACGGGTACCTGGAGCTCTCCATATGAAAGTCCGGCGAGAATCAGACTGCAAGCTAAGCCTGGACTCGTCGGAAAACATCTCACAAGCCTACTGTTGCGGTGTCCACAATGCATGCTCTCTACTCCAGGCTACCGCAGGCGACAGTGAGTTGCAGTAAGTGGAACGCATCTGACAGGTCTACGTACATATAGACCAATCTGCCCTAAGCGTCTGTACACGGTCTGCCTTGAAATTGTCGTACCAGTGGCTGAAGAGAGCTGGCGAGACAGGTCTGAGGCTGTGCTCCGCCTGTTTCTTTTGGCAGTAACTGCCACATACCTGTCCTCATTCGGCGTTGTAACTCTGGGGCGACCTGTGCTGTAACATCTACTTACTTTACCATCATATTGGAATCGTTGCCAAAGCCTGGAGATGACACTCTGGGCAATTCCAAGTTCGTCTGATACTTCCAATTGGGTACGCCCACACTCTAGACGGCCGATAATTCTACCACTTAAAAAATCATCAAAATGCGTCCTTTGTGTCATAACTATTGGTTTATTGCACTGAAATGCTTATAAAGCGCCTGCGAACAATTTTACTTCTTTGCCTGTATTCCTTATATATCACTCTCTTAAACTCTCGTCATTGTGACGTACCATCAGTGTGATCTGGTTACTTCCTGAATTTGCATATGATTCTTGAAGATGTGTGTAATGATTTTACAGGTGATATATTTATTTTAGAGTTCGATTTCCTCGTGACTCCGAATTATCCTTAATTTATGGACATGAGTGTATTTGTATCATTATTGTTCATCCATGCAGTTAGCATATTCTGTATATCCTGACTGGCCCTTTCAACTGAGCCTTGTGTTTGACTGTGATGAGGCTTTCCATGAACTATCTTAACATCTTTCCACATAGCGCATATTTCGGATATGACTTGATTACTGAATTCTCTACCATTATCTGATTGCAATATTGCTGGAGCACCAAATGTTAAAAATGTTGCAAGAACGTGATACGCTACTTCTTCAGCTGTCTTAGTTTTCAAAGGTCGTAGCTGGACAAACTTAGTTAAATGATCTTGATACACCATTATGAACTTATATTCGCCATCTCTGTTTGACTGCAAATCTATCATATCAACTTGACATCTTGAGTTTAACTCAGAACTGATCATTGGTTTCACAACAATACCTTTCTTAAGTGCACTGTGTTTCATTTTACACTGTTTGCATAAATTTAAATACAACATTACAACTACATATGTAATATTTTTGTATTTAATTTGCAACTCTTTAAACATACGTGTTCTTTCTTCGTGGCCTATTCTGGTGTGAGTTTCATGTAGTACACTGAACAATTCCTCATTGGTAACATAATACTACATATTCATTTCTCTTGGTTTTAATGGTACAATTAACTTCTTTTCATCATTAATTTTTAAAACGTCAAAACGTTTTAATCGTCTGTAATCCAAAGGTGTGTTGCACTTAGTTTTAGCAGAAACCACTTCAGAAAGTATTTTAGAGTACTTTTCTTGAGAAAAATGAAAACAATTGTCTTCTCGTTTACCCGCAATTAATGCATTTAACTTTTTAAGAAAAAGATCACGATTCACTGCAGTATCCATTCAGTATAAATTAGGGCATCGAAAAAAAATAATTAAGAAAACATTGCTTACACCATCAAACCTTGCATAAGACTGACAAAGCTGACTCACTCCCACCAGTACAAAGAATTTGGAGGGAAACTTTGTCTCCTCTTAGTCTATTCCTCTCTTTTCTACCTACACCGGAGCATATCTGTGATTGTCGACATACACCGGTGGCATATAAGCATTCTGTACCGCGCCACGCGCATAGGGGAAAATCCGTACTTGTGATTGGGCATACTTTCAGATGACACCATTTTCTCTTAGCGTAATGTCGTTTAGGCGGGGTTCTTACAATTTTCCTTTCATTGAATAACACGCGTGAGTGACACAGAAGCGTGAAAATTATCGTTTGTTTTCTTTGAAAGCAAAATCTTTAGCTGCAGTTTTCTGCAGATAGCTTCCTGTTTCATGGAATAATAAAATCATAATATTTTTCAAAGAGGCTGTTAATATCAGAAGCAATCTTAAGCGCATAGATTATATAAATAGCTGAGTTCATGAATTTAATGCAAAAACCAGAACACAACGATCTCGATCCAACTGTAAAGGCATTGTGTGCCTAGTAAGTATATTATTATTATTGAAATTTTGTTGCAAACTATTTCTTTCACATTTCAGAAAATATTTCCTTTGCAAATATTACGTTATTTGAATGTTGATGTCCATATCGTTCTAATATTCTGTTGCCTTAAATGAAAGAAAAAAGTGCATTCAGTACTGTCGCTGAATTTAACACACATATATAAGAAAGAAACTTCCTTTTCTGACGAACATTATTTTTCTGCAAAGTTACAGAAGATGCTACATATTAAAAAATGGGCAATATTCAGAAGCAATATTATTCAATTTAAAATACATATATGTATTTCTCTGTCCCAAATCTATATTAGTCTTAACTTCAAAAACAAATTTTACTTTTTCTGACTGATTTTAAATGTTGCAAATTTATTATGTTGTCTTTTTCACTATTTCCGAAAACTGACTTATCTTATGCTTTCGCAGATTGCATCAACAGAGAATGGATATATAATTAACATGAAATAATTAATTAATAATCATAACAACTTTAATATGAAGGGTTTCAAATTCAGAGTACATTTATTAAAAATGTCTGCACTTAATACACATTTAAGGAGTTAGCACAAGAAGAAATAATACTTTTTCTCTCTAGGAAAAAAAATCACTAATTTTTTTTTATCTTAAATTCACGACGCTATAGTGTTCTAAGAAGTGTAATCTCATAGCAACAAAAATAGTACAATGCACGTAATAATCTTTTCGGGACTGCTATCAAAATGTAAGCAAGCGGTATGGAGGTGAACTCACGAGCCCAAGTATAGTCAAGTATTCCTAAGCATAGAGGAAATAATGTCATCGGAAGCCATATCCAGTCACAAGGAGGATTTTTTCCCAATGTGCGTGGCGCGGTACATAATGCTATATGCACACCCATGAGGGTCCGAATGTACAAAAATGTAATGCAATATTCGATCTTTCACCGACGTATTTGGTGAATGTTGATATTCTCCAATTTCGGTCTTTCACAACATATATATATAACCACTCTGTTACTCGGCTGAGTGAGCTCAATATTTTTATTCTTGTATGTTGGTAAATTATGCCTTTTTTGCTTTAAAAATGATTGAATTATGTTATACTCACTCTGTTACTCGGCTCAGAGAGCTCAATTTTTTTTATTCTTATGTGCCGGCAAATTGCACCTTTTTTGCTTTAAAAATGACTGAATTATGTTGTTCTTATTTTCCGGTTAAGATTTTTATGCCTTTAGTAAATCTGCATACAATATTTGTAGAATTATCACTTATTTAAAAACGGTGTGGCCTAATTATTTTTAGCATAATAAACCTAAGCCTAATTATTTATATGTAGCCTAAGCCTAATTATTTTTACCATAGCAGCCATATTTGTTTACATTTGAAGCTTAGCAGAATAGTGAATTTGCTGTCAATCTGCAGCAACAGAGATAACGCCTTCTTTTATTATTGCTAATTAAATCATGCATAATCCATTCTGTAATTTATTCGAGGAAATAAGTGTTTAAGATTTACCTCGTAATTTTTTATATAGATATTGAGTTTTTATGTATTTTTGCTTTGTCGTGAAGTGAGAATTGAATTAATTCAATGAGAAGTACTGAAATCGTCTGTGAAAAACTTTTTATTTTTTGTTTGATTTAATTTCTTTTATACATCGTTTTAGATTTATTATAGTATTTGAATAGGACATGTGGCAACGATTAGATAGTTCTTCAGATGATATAATTTTTGTGCATTCTGAGTTATAAAATGAATGAGGTGTAACGCTGTTAAGTGAACCTAGCGTCAGAGTGTCGCTATGGTAAACGAATATAGTGAATTTTAAAGAGTGCATTTATTCTATTGTGGTTTATGCGCTATCGACGAAGTAGATGTAATTCAATAAGTTTAAATGAAATGCAAAATGCGTATAATTTAATATTCCGTACAAAAAAGTCATGTGGTGTACACATCAGAGTTTTTCTTTAGGACGTGAGGAGTCGTTAAAACGAGATCTAACTATAGTACTAGTCGCAAAATTGATAAACTACATGAAATAATTTTTTATGTAATGAGTAAGTGTTTGTCAAGAAATTTTTTAAAGCGTTGGTATGTATCCTTCAAAAATTTATGCATTAATTGTTTTTTATCCGCGCAACCACATTCACTTAATTATTGATTTCAGAAATATCATACATTTATGAAGTGCTGTTTAGGCACTAAGAATTAAATATTTAATATTTCTTCGATTAGTGTTAGTAATTAGTCTATTTAAGTAAATAGTTTTGAAATTCAAAAATGGGCTACCCATGTATTTCCTTAAATATTGACACTAAACATATACTTGCAAATACGATAATTTTTGAAGAGAGATAGAGAATATCAATAAAAGAGTTTTGGCTTTGTACGTGCAAGGGTTTGTACACATGTAATTTATATTTTATACGATTCTTATAGACTAAAATTTAAATTAGTAAAATATTTATTACCTTACAAAGTAAATATTTATTATGTTTTAATTAGTTAAATACAAAATGTTTCATGCCTTTATGAAGAAATTTCACCGAGGTAAATGTGTGAATTCTTTTAAAAAGACAGATTTGAATTTAAAATTGAATAGTATTTCAACTAAGACGAAATGCGAAAACAGCAGCTTTTATTTTTGCAACTCTTTAAATGCTCCCAAATTTTTTCTTAAAAATATTCATAATATATTAATAGACATAATATATTAATAGACAAAAAAATTGTTGTATGCCAGTAAATTACTTCTTGAACATTACCACAAATGTTTCGTATAAAGATATGCAATTGCTTTGCTAAAGCTAAATACAGCATAGTATCATACAAACTGAAATTTTTATTCTCTTGGGACCAAATAAAACAGTAGGCATATATTTTTAATAAAACCTTTTTAAACCAAAATATACAGACATTTTTGTAAAATTTTGCTTCTTATTAAGGACTTTGTAGTCACTTTATTTTGTTATGATAACCATCTTTGACCATTATTTGGGAAAACATAAATAAACATTTTCATTAAATGTAACCTGTCGAAGACGTTCTAGATAAATTCTACAGAAAAACTACTAAATTACTGAAACCATCGGGGGTCGTCTTAAATAATGTTCGCTGTATCCATAGTTCCAGTTAACATTTAAAGTAACAAAAGCCGCAGTTACTTATTTCGGACCCTTTATAAATGAGCAATAACCATACTGGCGTCTCATGATTTAGTTTCAATTTTGTGTAAATAATAATATACATAATACTCTTTAATGTATTACTGAAAATATTGTCTAATATTGTCTAATCAATTCCGCCACCATAGATAATATTTACTACCTCTTAAAATTTTAAAATGCATAAGATATATGTGTCAAATCAGCGTGAAATCCGTTGTACAGTATATACGATTATTTATTCATGAATGCGAAACGATGGGCACTTAAGCCAATAAGGCGACTTCTCGGCGAAATTTTTAATTCATGGAAGTATGACTTTCAGTAACACAGCTTCCTTAATAAACCTTTGTCTTTATAAAATATGAGTTATTTTTATCATCTCCGCCAAATTTCTTTCTGGAATTTTCTTACAATTCGTGAATTGCCTTTTTATATGTTACTGAAATATTTCTGTTTCTTCTGCTGTAATTTCGTTTCCATGAAGTCCACTTTTTTGGGCTTCTCGACGAGAGAATTTTATCTTTCTACATCATTTGCGTTTTTTCTTGACATCCATTAAGAATTTAATTTTTTCTTCTTCATTCTAAACTTCATCTCGAAGCTAGAAATTTTATTTATTGGTATCAGAGCAGCTATAAAGTGGCGTCTCCAATTATGTAGATGAGATTGTCTGAATTTGTTCAATAATTTATGTCTAATAGTAAGAATAAATTTTTTATTATATGAATAGTTTTAGAAGGCAAACGGAATCAAACTATGTTTTTATTTCAGTTTTTAAGAATGATGTCCTAATTCTTACATTGCTCACTTCGAAATATTTTGCTGTTATATTCTACATATAACAAATATTGCTTACTCATAACATCGTCACATTTTCTGTGCACCATTTCGGTGTTTTAAAAAATCATTCTGATAATGCTGTGAGGATCAACTGATTAGTAATCTCAAGTAGTAATCTTCGCATTTCCCTTTTTCATTATTTTCCTTATTATATTGTACAAAAATAAAAGTAATAATTTCATTTCTCTTTTTCAGTATTTTCTTCGTTATATCATACAAGAATGTTTACTCTACAAACTTTATTTTCTCAATTCTTATTTTAGGCATGCATTTCCTTTCTTAAAATAAGACAGATGCACTTCATTTAAAGTTCGAGATCATTTCAGCCGCACTACAAGCACTGCCACCTATGCATCAGTACACAGGAGTGTATTCCTTGTTACAACGAGAATTAATTATAAAACGTTTCAAAATTTAAGTGCCCTTATGTGGGACCAAACTAATAACAACTGAGACAATTTGCATGATATAAAAGTGCTGGAAGATGTATCTAGCATAGGTAATACAGTTGCGAAAATGCAACCAGCAGAAGTCGAAAACGTTACAAATGAAAATACTTATACCAGCTAGTAACTTTTGTGTAACTGGAAGAAAGTTCTGGCCAGAACTTTTCTTGCAAAAGAAGCAAAAATTCTGTGCCTATCTTCAGAGCTGAGAAACTATTTAACGTTTGCCTATCCAGCTTGTCATGATGCCAAAACCAAAACCTGAATAGTTATTATTTTATTTGTAGCTTGCTTCCCAAATAATTTCAAGCTGCTAACTGAGGTTTGATGCAAATAACAGAAAATTCCCTTTAAGATATTTACGCGCTCATCGAAATTTCGCTTTAAGATATTTACGCGCATTTCTACCTAGAGCTCTAAAAGAAACTTTAGCCCTCTATAAACGCATTTGTTCTAGAGCTCTTTTCAGTTTTTAAAGAGAGCAAGCTAAAGTACATTGGCAAAAACAAAGAAGAAAAGCAAATTCCATTTATTCCAATGATTTAAAAGTTATGGTTTGCGAATTTGACTTTCATTCCCGAATTTAGCTGCGTCATTATCGTTAGGTAAAGGCTGAAAAGGTGAAATATCCAAACTAGACTAGAGAGTTAAAGGATTACTGCAAATTAGAATTAGAATCGTGCTTTACATATTTTTTGTTACATATCCAGCCCACTTACAATGAAAAAAAGGTTTAGCGACAGAAAAGTTATTTTAAGAAAAAAGCATTAAAGCGTTAGCAGATGAAGATGAACATCAAACTGTGGAAAATATAATTCATGAAGTTTTCTTATAGTTCATAGTTATATTATAGTTCATAGTTATTATTATAGTTCATAGTTAATAACTTTAATAGTTTTTTAAATAATGTACAACATAAATTTCTAGCACTACTTTCGAAAATGAACACAATTTTTTAGTCATATTAATAGTTCAATATTTCAGTCCAATTTCAAAAAACTCCCATTTTTGGAAAGTTCGATTATGATTTCTCATATAAGGTTTCTGTAACTTTTCTCATAGAATAACACAAATATAAAAAACTTATATACCCATTACTTATCTTGGTAATCAGAACAATATCAAAAATTTATAACACTAATTTTCATCTGTATAAATTACTTTTTAACCTCATAGATATTATAACATTCTTACTGAAATTATAGTTTCATTGCTATATTTCATTTCTAATTCCTTATTTTACCCAAAATGGAAGATCCCGAAATTCTTCAAAATAAACATTTCTATCAAAGTCGGCATATCTGCATTAACTGACTTGTGTATAACTGTACCAGTAGCCAAGGGATATGCAGCAAATACTTTTAAAGCCCTCCTTACGTAAGGTAACTGACCTTTGAGAAATTCATTAATACCATCTTTAATAATATTAAAAAAAGGAAATGCTATATTAAAAAAATATTACAGTCAACCATAAAATTAGAAACTGCAACATTTTCTTTCATTCATATTCGTTCATACGACATTTATTTATTGTAACATATCCATTTACCATGCATGAGAGGGTAAAAGGATCAATTTATTTAAGTTAAAACATGTTTTTCTGTGAAACGTAAAAAATACGTAAAGTAAAATTCCAATTTTAATTCAGTGCCTCTACTTTAATTTGAATATTTCCCTTTTCAATCTTTACATAACAATAGTGACGCAGCTAATTCAGAACTGAAAGTTAATATTGCAAACCGTAACTTTTCAATTAAGTTTCCAATTGAAATGCATCGAATTTGCTTTTTCTGCTCGCTTCTGTCAACTTGCTGCAGTCTTTTGTTTTTGAACACGTAAAACCTCCTTGAACAGATACGTTTATCGTAATGATTAATATCAGAAAGCTTAAAAATATTTGTCAATTAAAGTAAAAAAAGTAATTAAATCGGTGTGACTGTAACTTTCTTCTTCGATTATGCGTCAACGTATATCTGACGGGTGTGGTGTGTGAACAACTGTTAAATATGTTTACCCATCAAAATATTTGATCTTTAAATGTTAAAATAAATTCATATTGCCTTACCGCCAGCAAACACAACTTCATTGCTACTGCCATCGGAACGATACCACTATTGCCACTAATATCACTGAGTGAAAGTGGGATTTTAATATTTGAATTTGTTAACTGAAAAGATTTTTGCAGCTATTGTACTGCATTTAACGATGACTCATCTGTGATGTCAAATCAAAATAAATTAAGAGTTTTCTTAGGCTTTAAAAGAGGCTTTGTTTAGGATGAACTCCCCGCAAAAACATAGCGGACGGAATCGTCGCGGAGAAAGCAAAACAAGGAAAAAACACCACCATATAAAACATCGTGGTAAAAAAAAGGAGCAAGGAGAAAACGTCGCAGTTCTGAAACAAGGTGGTACGAAACATCGTTGTAAAAATAAAGTATTGACAAAATTTCGCAAATTTATTGTACAAAGCGTCTGAGTGAAATATAAAGCAGCTACAAAACGTTCACAATTCTATGAAACTTTTTCTTTTTTTTTTTTTATTTGGAGTTCAGTATTATTTTGAGTTTAGCGAACCCTGTCTAAAACGGGTTCAGACGGTTACATTCACGGTTTCAGAAAAATTTGCAGTGAGCCCTCCCGCAGCAAACACCTCTGAAATGAGCTTGAGGATTGGTATGTTTGAGAACTTAAACTGACATCTTTATCAAACATTAACTCTATAAGACGACTTCCTCTACAGAAGATTAAATTCATCTGAAGAGGATATGCTGTGTTGCTAGAACTGGGAAAAATTTTCACAGCATTTTGAAACATCTTAAACGCATAAAATGAGTATTTGCAATTTTTGCCATTCAATGTTTTACAGCTGCTTTATTTTTTTACCACAATTTTCTGCATGACGATGTTTTCAAAGTGTAAAATTTTTTAACCGCTTTATTTTCTACAACGATGTTTTGTTTCACGATGTTACAGAATTGCGAAGTTTGCTTCTTGCTTGTTTTTGAACCATGATGTTTCGTACGATAATATTTCATCCTTGCATTGTTAGCGCCCCGGCATGTTCTTCTTCAATAATTTTGCCGCAGTGTTTTCGGAGGACACATTTGGAAGGTATTAAAGGAATTAGAGATGCATGTGAAAAGAATTAACTTTGAAAAATATTAGAAGAAATGACTAGATACAGAGTTGTTTCAAGGGTTTTTGAAAATACTACACAGGATATGACTTATTGCAGTAGTAAAGAAATTAAACTTTGTTGTCCCGTCTGAAAGTACTGGAAAAGTGCTTGGGTGGCGTGATGAAAACTGATTTGGTATAGAAAGCTGCTGTGCTGGAAAATGCAGGTGTATTTAAAATGCTAATAACTAAAAATTCAGAATATGAAATCTCCAAAACTGAGCATCCGACTGCATTTGAGTAAATAGTTATATAGTCTGTTATGTTTTTCGAAGTCAAGATACATGAAAAGTGAGCTGTGTCTTCACCAGCACTCAAAGCACGGATTGTTCCCTTGGAAGCTGTACGTGTTAACTACTTACAGCCAAACAGTACGCAAGAAAAGGTGAAAGCATACCGTTGACAGAACTTCGCTGTTTTCACATTTTAAGAATGCCTTTAACTAGTCACAAATAATCACTTTTAATTTTTCAACTTCAGTAATCTGATCTTCTGATCCCTATCCGATTAAAAGTGATTCCTCTCCGATTAAAAAACTCGTATACCTCTTTCCAGCTTTTGTTTGTTGTATCACAATCATTCAAATATCGGTCTATCACCCTGCTTTGTATCTTCCTAACCATTTATAACTATGTAAAAACCAAAGTATTTAAATGAAAGTTTTTCTAACCTTAGAAACTTTGACATAGACTGTGCTCATTTCTTCAAAGTTTAATGTAATGAATTCTTATAATTAAACACAACTGAAGAAACGTTATGCAATAGATTACTTTACGTATTCGGAATAAAGCAAACTTTGGTTCTTTGAAGACATGTCATAAAACTGTTTTGAGATATCGTTAGTCAGCAAAGACATTTTCTTTCGAAATTTAAAACCAACTGGTGGAAGAAAATAGGAATTTCTTTTTTAGAACAATAACTTCATTCGCGCTCTTTTACAGATGAAACTGAAAGCTCTCCCATTTGCTGAAAATAGAAATAAAAAATGAGAAATGAATGCGGGGCGCACCTTTAAGGTTTCTTCCTCCCTCAAGCTGCTGAAGTAAACACTTTAAAAAAGAAAAGAAAAATGAATAAAAAATTGCAACCGTGGTTTTTTCCCTCCACCCCACTCGTCTTTTTTTTTAACTTTTTCAGTAGAATATCGAAGAGTATCTGGCGCCAAAAAGATAAGAACCGAATATCTGAATAGGGAACTTAAAGAAGCCGGACTGTCCTAGCAACGAAAAGGTGGGGACAAGGAAGATTGAAAGCTTGACCTGTCAATGGCTGATCTTCAAGACACTGTTCAATCTTTTTCCTATATTTGGTAGACGGCTTTTATGTCACTTAAAATCCCCCCCCCAAGAGAGTGTTTCATAAGAAAGCAGATTATTTAATAAAATTATATTTTTTTCAGCCAAAAATGCTTTACAATTTTACGGGAGGTAAACTTCCTGTTTTCCGATTGCATTTATTCTATATGCCTGAAAAGTTCTTTCATTCTAAGGTTAATTTCTCGGATTTTATTTCCCCCCCAACACGAAATATTCATCTCAGTGTTTCTTTCATGCCAACGATTTAAAGCATTGCAATCTTTAAACCTGAAGATATAATATCTCAAAAACGAGATTCAATATTGAATTTTCTGATTAAAATATATATAATATTTAAAATATAAAAGTTATACTTTAAAACTATTTTAAAGTATGATTTCCTCTAATATCTTAAATAAGTAAAATGATATTTATTGGGCCACTTTATAACAGAGTGTTTTATAACAGAAGTTTATAACAGAGTGCCAGTTTTAACTTTATTATTAAAGTTTATAATTAACTCTAGGCCAACATATAATGAATCATTTTTGCTGAATAAACTTCAAATTCAACAAAAAAAATTCAATTTTTAAAGCTCCAACGCTTGATTTTGCAGATAAAATAGTATAAAAAAAATATCAGAAAAAAATTATATTAAGGGGAAAAATGTGAAAGGACTTGCAATCGTATCATACTCAAAGTCCATTATAATATAAGGATTAAATAATGCAACATTTAAAAAATATATATAAGGATATTTTTGGCACAGACGATAATGTAAAGAAGAAAGGGAACTGGAAATTTTACAGTTGACCTATTATATTGTGTAAGAAGCCTATTTTATTTAATTACATTCATGACATAAAATAATACAGATTGCAAAATGCTATTTAGAAGTTTAATTGAAACGAATTTTTAAATTATTGACTTAAAACGATATTGTCGTAGCACTTAACGTCGAAAATGAAGGAAACATCTTATTCATCTTCGATTCGTAACAATGTTTAAATATGTCAAATGCTATTTTATCAATACTGTAAACAACAACATCTCTTCGAGGTATTAAAAAAGGTCCGATGGATTCTTATTTTCCTTGGTTTCTAGATCACATGGTTGTTTTACAAAATAACACTCTTCAGCTTACTGTAAATACACTGATGTCCATACATTAAGGATAATTCGAAGTCACGCGGAAATCGAACTCTAAAATAAATATATCACCTGTAAAATCACTACACACATCTTCAAGAATCATATGCAAATTTAAGGAAGTAACCAGATGACACCGATTGTACGTCACAATGACCAGAGTGTAAGAGAGTGATATATAAGGAATACAGGCAAAGAAGTAAAATTGTTCGCAGGCGCTTTATAAGCATTTTAGCGCAATAACCGAATAGTTATGACACAAAGGACGCATTTGGATGATTTTTTACGTGGTAGAATTATCGGCCTTCTGGAATGTGGGCGTACCCAACTGGGAGTATCAGACGAACTTGGAATTGCCCAGAGTGTCATCTCCAGGCTTTGGCAACGATTCCAAGATGATAGTAATGTGAGTAGACGTTATAGCACAGGTCGCCCCAGAGTTACAACGCCGAATGAGGACCGGTATTTGGCAGTTACTGCCAAAAGAAACAGGCGGAGCACAGCCTCAGACCTGTCTCGTCAGCTCTCTTCAGCCACTGGTACGACAATTTCAAGGCAGACCGTGTACAGACGCTTAAGGCAGATTGGTCTATATGCTCGTAGACCTGTCAGATGCGTTCCACTTACTGCAACTCACTGTCGCCTGCGGTTAGCCTGGAGTAGAGAGCATGCATTGTGGACACCGCAACAGTGGGCTTGTGTGATGTTTTCCGACGAGTCCAGGTTTAGCTTGCAGTCTGATTCTCGCCGGACTTTCATATGGAGAGCTCCAGGTACCCGTTACCACCAAGAAAACATCATTGAACGACACCGTTACGGTGGTGCAGGAGTGCTCGTTTGGGGTGGAATTATTCTGGGTTCCAGAACTGACCTGCATGTTCAAATTGGAACCATGACAAGCCAAATCTATCGGGACGTCATTCTGGAACAACATGTACGTTTGTTTCGGGGCGCCATGAGCGCACAATTTGTGTTTATGGATGACAACGCCCGTCCTCACCGTGCAAACATCGTAAGCGAATGCCTTCAATCGGAGGATATCACCCGTATGGACTAGCCAGCATTCTCACCGGACTTGAATCCAGTAGAGGACGTGTGGGACATGCTTGGCCGACAAGTTGCAGCCCGTCAACCTCCTCCTACATGTCTGCTGGGACTTCGGAGAGCTTGCTTTTTGAGTGGTGTAATATCCCCCAAGATCAGGTCGATAATTTGATACTCAGCATGCCTAGGCGTTGTGCGGACTGTATTGCATCGTCTGGGAGACATACAATGTATTAACAATCATACCAATCATGTAATATTGGTTTTTTGTAAATAGGTTTTTTTTTGTAATTTGCTCCAGGGAGAAAAAATCGCTAATTTTTTTAATAATATCAGATAGCATCTGTTTTTGCTCTTTACCTTTTGTTTAATAAATAAGCTTTACAAATAAGTCAAATTTGTTTTGCTTCTAACTCTTCCTTTGCCAGATTTTGCATTATCCTTAATTTATGGACATGAGTGTATTATAACATCAAAGCAATCATGTTATAGGCTACATTCACACATCAGTTTAGAAAAATATTGTCGTTTTCTTACTCCAAAACCATAATTTTCAATTACATTCTGTGCATTATTTCTTAGTTAGCCCAGTTTTTTAAAATAGTCACTAGTGAACTGTAATAAATATTATTATTTAATAATTTAATTTATTAAGCATTTATGTCACACAACTCAAGAGATACATAGATCAAGAGCTCATAGAACACATATTAAAATAAAAATGGCAAATGAATTCTTCAAAACAGAAAACTTGCACATTTTTCCACAGAAATTACATTCTTTCCTATAATTCACTACAGGCAACGTGCATACAGTTTTAAATGCGCAGGCACTAACATACCGCCCAGCTTTGCAATTCTATTAGCATAAAATAGTTTTTAAAACAAATTAACATAAAAGTCATCAAAACATTTAAAATTGTCTGTAAGAGAGATACATAAATTTAGAAAACACAGTACTATACTACAAGATGATATTAAATTGCATAGTAGCATTTTGCGTCTAACAGTTCCAAGTTAATCAAAATACTATACTTTTTTAAGCATATTCAGTGTAAAATAACAATAAAAGTAACAATCATTTTTCTAGTGACAAGCCACATAGTTTTGTAATTGATCGTTTGAATGTACAAGTTTGAGTTTTACATTATTTCGTACAAACTTTTTTTTATCTTTACCATAAAATACTTCTACTAGTCTACTAAATGACTATTTAGAACATGACAAAGTATCCTCAATTGCTACCGTGTGTCCAAAATTTATATTATTTTTAGCGATTTGCGGTGTAAATCGATTTTTTAACGGCTTAAAATGATAACAATTCCTTTTTTTCTATGTAATTTGTACCAGTCTTGATTTTTACTATAATTTAAACTTGCTAACATTAACGTTCGGGATATCAGGCTCAAGTATCACGTTGTAAGGGTTTATTTTAATTTTCTAATAGTTATTTTTATTTTGGAACAAGCTTTTTATTGACTTTATCGTTCACCCTGGATATACGCAAATACGTATATTTGAAGTCATTTTTTAATCTCATTCCTTTGGTGACCCTGGTGGCAAACATAAAGATGGGAATTCCCGTGTTATGAAAGGGAAATCCCCGTAGTATGTACATGTATTTTACAACAGTAAAGCTATTTGATTCATGTCAACTAATGCAGTATCAGTATTTTAGCTGCAAAGCTTATATCTTTTTTATCTACATATTTGAATGTTAATTGGTAAGTTTTCAAAGTTTATATTTTTGTGGCATTTTTTATAATTTACACAAATTTTTTAAGGTTTTGTAAAGCGAAAAGATTTGAAAAAAATCAAATGAAAAGAAAAGTTATTTTAGAAACAAAAATTAAAATATTAGATCGTCTACTTAATACAGAAAGAGCAACAGATGTAGCTAAATTTTACTCCATGAATGAAGCCACAATAAGGACAATTAGAAAAAATGAAGACTCTATTAGAAAAAGTGTAGCAGCTGGAACTTGCAGCAGTAAGAACACAATTTCATATGAAAATCAAAAATGGATTCCAATTGATACTATGCCATTACAAATAAGGTTTTAAGATTTATAAAGCACTTAAGAATCAATCACCGTCGACTTCGTGAGATGAAAAAAAGGTCTTTTTCTGCAAGTTATGATTGGTTTGAGAGATTTAAACAAAGACGTTCTTTACATAATCTAAGATTGAAAGGAGAAAGTGCATCTGCTGGTTCGGATGCAACACAACAATATGCAGCAAAATTTGCTGAAATCATAGCCGTCGACTTTTACACTTCAAAATGATCTTCAATGCTGACGAGTCCTGGTTGTTCTGGAAAAAAATGCCTGAAAGAGCCTGTTTAGCTAAAGCTTGCAAATCAGCTAGTAGTCATAAGGTAGCGAAAAGTCGTATAATAATTATTTTCTGTTGCAACGCTTCAGGCGATTATATAATGAAACTATTGGTTATTAACAAATCATAAACACCACGTTCATTTAAAGGAATAAACATAAATAACTTTCTCGTTTTTTGGATGGCTAATAAGAATGCATGGATCACTGCCATAGATTTCAATTAATGGTTTCATAACATGCTTGTCTCAGATGTCAAAAATTATTTAAGGGGATTGCCTTTTAAGGCTCTTCTGTTATTTGATAATGCAACTGGTCATCCTCAAGATTTACAATACCAAAATGTAGAAGATGTCTTTTTACCAAAGAAATACAACTTCCTTATTATAGCCGTTGGATCAAGGAATAATTTCGATTTTTAAGGCATTGTATATCAAACAAACCTTCAGGTATATTTTAGAACAAATGGAGAAAGATGAATCTCTTACTCTTATCGATGCTTGAAAGAAATTTGCAATCTTAGATTGTGTTAAGCACTAATCTTAGATTGTGTTGGACTGTCATATACTCAGATTAAAAACTCAATGCTCAACGCATGCTGGAAAGCATAACGGCCTGATGCTGCTAAAGATGAGAATGATAGATTAACATTAGAGTATGTATATTCTCAGATCACCAAATTATAGGAGAAGATTTTGAGGATTTAGCTCAGGCAGATATTGAAGAAATAATAATGGCTGATGAAGAACTAAGGATGAGTTATCGTTAACATGATTCGTGAAACAAATAAACATGATGAAGACAATGATTCCGATGAAGAGCAATCTGAACCAGTTGCTTTCACAGCAAGAGTTATCAGCGTAGGACTTGAATTGTGAAGAAAATTAGGTAATCATTTTTTACAACATGACACGAATGTTGAAAGAGTTCTCCGATTTCAAAGGGAGCTTAGTATGTGCTTAAATCAATATGAAGAGATTTACAAAGATTTAGAGGAAAAAAACCTAGGCAATTGTTAATTACGGATTTCACTACAAAGTCTTGTCGAACTGAAATCTTCCCCAATTCGCCAACCATTGAAGTAGAATCTTATCAAGAACGCTGGAATGATGAAAGTGACATCATACCAATCGAGAAGAAAAGACTAATAGTTCAAGAAATTTGGTGACAGTGATTAAACTTATAATAATTTTTGAATGGTCTTATGTTTTCCTAACGTAAAATAAATTAAATATGTACTTCTATTACCTACATATATTCGTTAATTTATGAACGAAGTACAACTTTATTTATTTCGAGATGTCTTACTTTTGTTTTATGTTGTAAGGTCTCGTGTCTATCTCTTGTGTGAAACCTGGAGAGTAGTGACTGGACAGAAGAATGGTTAAAACCACCCTTTATTATACTCTTTAGATTATTTACAATGCGTCAACTCGAAGCTAACGCAATAAGCCTCTACTTGGGCTGTAACTGAAACAGCAAGAATCAAACTAAAAAATCTGAAGATATTAACAAGTAGTAGAATTAGGCTACAGGGCTCAGACAATGATGTTTTCTAACAGAGCATTGATTAGTTTGGGTGGCAACAAAAGAATAGCTGTTACACCACGTTTAACCAGCAATAACTGCTAAGCCGAAGCTCGATCTACAACACGCACAGCGTTTTCCTAGACTCTCTAACTTTCCCTTCTAGAACTTAATATTTAAACTTTTTTTTCCACTGGTAGAATTTGCATTCCTTCATGCGCGCTACCAAATCTAAATATTCTGACACTGAGAATTAGGGGAATGAAGGCTTACAGGAAAGAGGAAAGAACTTCAAATTAAATTTAACTGGTTATTTGAAATAAATAAAAATCCCTACAGTTGCCCATGCCAGAATTTAGCAGACTTGGATAAAGGTCCTTAAAGATTTGTTACAAACTGATAAATTCTACAAGAGGCCGAGAGCCCCGTTTACATTCAAATACTAAAATTTAAATTATAACAGAAAGACATCTTTTCGTCATTGTTGTGCTGAACTTCCTTCCTCATCTTTTAGCTGGCATTCAATTATCTTCTTCCAGTCATCTGGAAGGAATACATATGAATACAGTTTTCTATCAAACGAGTAAATAACACTTTAAATTCACAATACAATTATTCTTTTATTGAGTTTCTAACGCTTTCGCATTTATCGTAGATTTCTCAATTTTCCGAATATTACGATGTTTTCGGGTCACAATTACTCATTTCACATTCATGCTTAAATTTTAAACTTAATCCCCTTTTTGGCTCTCCACAATGTGAGGTGAAAACACAAGTCTAATGCGTTACCATGAACAAACTCTCCACCTAAACGCATATCGACTTCTTAGCACATAACAACCTTCTCAGACACACCCTAAATTCAGTTCTTGATTCTCCAATAAACATGAAAATTAACTAGAGAGTCCTACAAAACACATGCATAGCAAATATTTTCTACATTCGGTTTAAACACATGCAAGATTTCGCTCAAAATCGCATGATTTGACTTGTCTAACATTTTGTTTGAGAGAACTCATACATTAACTTTACATTTTGAGGTTTTAGCACTAAATACTTATTATATATGCTCTTTTGGGCTTTAAACCTTCATTAAAAGTATCATTTACATATCATAATGGTTGCATTATTACAAGAGATATTTTCACATTTTGCAAACAAATACTTTTAAGACAATAGAGAATAAAAGGAAAATTTTACTTGAATGAATATTTTTCTCCCCAGAAGTGCTAAACTAAAAACAAATTTTTATTAACATGTACTAATAACGAAACAGCTTGTATTAGGCTGATTCTTTTGGTGAATTAACCTAAATAGTCTTTCGACAAACAAAACCGAACTACTAGTTCTTTACATTAAGATTGCATTTCTTACAATACACTACATTACACTGCACATACTTACATTTCTACAATACTTTGTGCTTTCGCCAAATAAAAACTAAAATAACTTTAGTCTTTAATCGAGGCAATAGCTTTTACAATGTAACTTCGTGTTTGAAACATTTTCATGCAAAAAAGATTTATAGAAAAATTCACTTATCCTTGTGTTTCGACTCTTGGTATTCAGCCATTCTTCTATTGCAGAACTGAGTCCAAGTCAGGTTCTCGACATTCGAGATTCTCAGTCTGTGCTTCCTATGCGCTGGTGGGAACTGGCTTTTCCTCTTTTGGCCCCGTTCATTGTCCTTTTACGCTGAACTGGCGGCGTGTCATGTCTTTTCCTGGCCATCTGTCGGGAGAACTGCTTATGATATCTCTGGGTAGGAAAGCTCGAATTTTCCGCTATCCTCCGATTCTGGAACTTTACAGCTCATTCGAGTAATTTTCCAGCTTTCGTGGGTTTCTCAGCTTCACGAAATCCTGTACTGCGGGTAATAACCTTGGTAGTACTATAATCACAATAATTTCGCTATCGGACTTCCTTCCATGTAGCATATTCACTAACTTGACTTTGCACAGGATAAATTCGGTAAGGTGCTCAACTTTCCGTTGGTAAAAGCTGTACTGTTCGGCTTCAAAATTGGCACGATCTTTTACAGTCGGGAAGACCTTAAGGAGTGCCGTTTTGAAAATTTCAAAATTGTAGGTGAGGCTTCCGACTTCCCCGAGTAAGAATTTCCCGATTCCTTTCCACTAAGACTCCACCTGTCCTCGGAGGGCACTCGAGGCAATGGCCACTTTTTGTCTTAAAGGTACCGGATACAACAAAAAGTGCGTCTCAAGGGATTCCAGGAATTTGAAGATATTAACAAGTAATAGAATTACGCTACAGGACTCAGACAATCCTGTTTCCTAACAGAGCATTGATTAGTTTGGGTGGCAGCAAAATAATAACTGTTACGCGAAGTTTAACCAGCAATAACTGCTAAGCCGGAGCTCGCTCTACAACACGCACAGCGTTTTCCCAGACTCTCTAACTTTCCCTTCTAGAACTTGATATTTAAACTTTTCCTTCCACTGGTAGAATTTGCATTCTTTCATGCGCGCTACCAAATTTAAATATTCTGACACTGATAATTAGGGGGAAGAAGGCTTATAGGAAAGAACTTCAAATTAAATTTAACTGGTTATTTAAAATAGATATAAATCCCTACAATGTAAATAATAACTAAATTATGCACATTTAGTGTGTTTTGGGTTTACACGGTTTTACATAGCAAAATCCAAGATTTCGATATACACGGTTTTGTGCGAAACCTATCTTCCATGTAAATCGAGGGATAGGTGTAGTCTAATCTTACTACTATTCAGCCGTATTGTTACGTGCCTGCTAGTTCCCGCCGGTGATCTAAAATAAGGACCAACTCTTGTTAGTTAACTCTGTTAAGCTTCGGCTGGTTTTATTTTAGTTCGTATCAGATTAGTTCTTAGTTCCTATCTTGAGTTGAAGCCCAAGTGGAAAATTACTGTAAGCCCGAGAAGGAATCATCTGTTCATTTATTGTAAGTTAGAACAAAGGGTAAATTTAACCCTTCTCTGGACTGCTTACTGACTAGAACTCTGCGATAAGTCGCTACACAGTTCATCAATATTCTAGCCCTCAAGGACTTCCAATGTAGCTAGGATATTACAATGTTAATTGGTCTGTTAATCAAAACGTTTCCTGGGGTTACTACTTTTAAATCATCAGTATCCGAAGATGAAGAAGTCAATGGTCAGGAATTTAAAATTTCTTGAATTTGAGTCATAATTGTTAAAAATTGCTTGGAAGTCAATTTGTTACCTCCCGACAGATTTCAAGTGGCGCTTAAAAGACTTAACTCTATCTTCTCAACAGCCTCCAAAGTACGGTGCTCCGATAGATAGACATTAATGCTTCAGAAGTTAGATTTGTCATCATTTCCAAGCGAATAGCCTTAATAATCATGCAGATGAATATACGCAAGTAAACTTTCTAATATGTACCTTTTCTTTGTTTTTTTGCATTTAGTTAAAAATGAACTATATACGTCAACTCCTATATAATTAAATGTAACATTAGCTGCAAGCGGTTCTTTGGACAGATCACTCATGATTCGCTGAGATTGTGCATTTAGATTAGAAGCATCTGAAACTCTTATTTGCAATCTTCCTACAGATGTTTCTGCTATTCAGTGGACAGAACTTACAACAAACATAATAAAGCAAGTACTGAAGACTACAATACAAATTAATTTTATGATATTAGCTCACAATTAAAAACGTTATTTTGTGACTCGAAAGTAATAATAGAGAATACTTCTTGTTGCAGTTTAAGTCTGAGCGTCTAAGCCTGTCATCCATATGAAAAATGTTTTCGTTGTTAAGAAAGGGATTAATTATTTTATTTTACTATTAGATGACAACAGCTTTTTCCGTATCCTTAATTTCTATTTGAAACATCTACGACTAACATACGTGTACAAGGAATGCTTCAGCCTTTTGAAGTTCTTTGGCTCTCCGATGGCTCGATCTCTTCTTTCCCGAGTATCTGGAATTTTGGAGAAACTCAAAAAGATAACTTAAAAAACAAGGACTTTTATAGTAATTGTCATTAAAATTGAGAAAGTATTAAAGGAAAGGGTTTTTCAGTCCTTATGTGTCTAACGATAAAACAGTTTTCAGTATTTGTGTTAATCAGCTTTTAAGCTCAGAATTATAGTCTTGTGTTGGATAAATTACAGGTATCTCACTGAAAAGTGGGTCTCATTGGTTAAAAAATGATGGTTTATTCCACCACAGTTCATTGTGAGAAATCCTGTCTGGCTTTAAGCCCCTTGAAATTAGATCTGCAGTATTATTATTAATTGATAGAATGTGATGCCATTGGGAAATGGGTGTCATCTCTTGGATCACTTCTACTCTATTTGCTAACAAAGGTCTTTGTGTGTCTGTTTGAATCCCCGCAAGAACAATTGTGGAGTCAGACGACAGGTAGAAGTCATTAATATCCATTTTTATTATCAGCAGAGCCCGTTTACTAATTTTGACAACAATACTATGGCACACAAAGAATATGTTTTTTAGGTATTTCTAGCCTTTTATCCATAGACAGCCTTTTAAAATGAAAATATTTAAATAACGCAGCATTCAGTTCTACGCAAAATACACTTTTACATCAGGGAGAAACGCTTTCGAAACAGTTTTGGGGCATTTAATATTAGAATTACTTTGGAGTTTTGAAAATTATCACCGGCTTTTATAGATGGAATTCCTCGAAACTCAAAACATTAAGTCACATTCTTTCCTGAAATCTAAAAGTTTAAACCAACTTCTCCTAATTTAATAAGAGTGCTTTCTTTATCTAGAGTTTGAAATAATTTATTTTACACTAAAAGCTGTTCCAAAGTTTTAAAATCTGACATTTTTCTTAGCTTAAGATAATATTCTAAGCTAGCAATTAATCTTAAAACGAACTGCACGTGAGATTCATTTAGATTATGTGCTTTTCTAAAATCCTTTAATCAAAACTGAGGTGTGCTCATAGTGTTTAAGCACGATTTCTTTAACTTTCTTGTAATCATTTAGTTATTTTCTTTGATATAAACGACAATA
>KK112077.1:56070-111082 GCA_000611955.2 Stegodyphus mimosarum | reverse complement strand
TTGATGAAATTCCTAGTTTATGTTTGTCCGGAAATTTGTTAATTTGTTGATTTGTTTTGTTATCCGGAAATTTTTTGAAATGTTTTGTTACAAATGCTCTTTCTAATGACGGAAAAAAGGAACTTGCACACCTCAGCCTTCACTGCAACCTTTATTGTTAACATTTTAATATATTTTAAAGAGAGTTTAATGGTTGAAAATTATTTGGTCAACATTACTTTCTATCCGAACTTTAATTTTCGAGTCGGCTAGAGCTCGAACAAGTTCCAGTTAAATTTTAACCTCTTTTTAATTTTATTGTCCCTAAATCAAAGATTTTTTTTCCTTCGCATTTCGATCTGCGATAATTTAATTCAAAATATCTGTCACAAAACCTGGTTCTGCTTTATATTTCTCACTATTTAGAAGTAATACATTTAAATCAAATACTCTCATCTGTTGAGACACAGTTTTGCCTGATTCTTCAGTGACAAATCCATGATCTTCTTTTTAACGTTCGGAAACATATTTGTGATTGATTTAATTACGATATAAATGTGTATATTAGACCATCCTCACTGTCCAGGTTTCACTTGAATAATACGTCTCTCGAAAAATTGCTTAGTTAATTTCTAAGAAGCAGTCACACTCTTTGTACCATATTCGGAGATATTTCATTCACTCCAGCGTTAATGTACACTGGTGTGCAAAACTTAAGAAACAGCAGGGTTTTTTGCCATAACTCCACGAGAAATCAACTGAGAGACATAAAATGCAGAAATGAAGGAGAGTATTATGTACGTAAAGGATGACGAAAGCATCGGAGCTGAAAAAGGAATACAATGCATACGGTATAGAATCAAACAAAAACAAGTTTTATTGAACACATAGTATCGTGACTCATGATTGTCTATCCAAGAGGAAGAACAACAAGCAGATGTTCCTTAATATGTAATATGCCCTCTCCTCACTGCAATGGTTGCTTCGTACCGTCTCCGCATACTCAGAACTAGCTGGTGCAACATTTCTTGCGGTAGGAGTGCCCATTCCTCAATCAGCATCTGTTTGAGTTGTTGGGTATTCTGAGGATGTAAGCGTGCTGCAATGCGCCTCCCCAAAGCATCCCACACATGTTCGATGATTTAAATCTGGGGAGTACACTCGCCAATCCATTCGAGTGATATCTTCACTTTTTAGTAGCTCCTCAACAGCAAGAGTCCGATGTGGCCGTGCATTGGCATCCATAAAAATTAAGTCTGGACCAATGGCACCACGGAACAGACGCACATTGGGAAGGAGTACCTCCTCAGAAGAAGCGATCCCCGGTTACAGACCCTCTGTCAAAAACATGGAGCTCAGTTCGCCCGTTCAGCATAATGCCTACTCAGACAAAAACTCCAGGACCACCGTTACGGTGTCTTTCCTTGATGTTACTGGGATAAAACCGAGTTTCGACCTCTCTCCAAATCAAAACACGTTGAGAATCGCTTCTGTACTGAACCGACTCTCATCCGTAAAGAGGACACGACTCCATTGATCAATTGTCCAGTTTTTGTGCTCTCTGCACCACTGTAAACGGTGGCGTCGGTGGCCAACTTTCAACGGGAGGCAGCGTTCAGGACGGCGGGCGAAAGGCCCCCTTTGTGAAGGCGTCTGGCTACAGTAAACCGCGACACTTGTCGCCCCGTTGCTGTACAGAGTTGCTGACCAATGGCGCTTGCTGACTGCTGTCGGCCTCTTTTGGCATGCAGGACGATATATCGGTCATTCCCTGCAGATGTCGTCCTCGGGCGGCCACCACCAACCTTTCTAACAGTTGTAGTGGTTTGGAACGCTTTTCAAGCGCGCAAAACGACACTTTTGTTGATTCCGAACTCTGCAGCTACACTGGTGAATGTACGCCCCTCCTCCAGCTTTCCGATCATTCTTCCACGTGTGAAGTAGTCCAGGTGATTTCTTCTAGCCATATTTCACGAATTAACTCACTGGCACTTGCAGCGAATATGTTGAATTGCGTCTCCGTCCTTCCTTTTATTTTACTGTTGAGCTGCGCGCCCCGACATCACGCGTTTTGTGTACGCTCACGTAGCCTCTGACGTTTCGTTCCTGATATTTGCATACACATGACGTTTCCACTGACTTACGTGTTTATTGTACTGATCTCCAGACCACCTTTTCTGCAATTTCATGGCTATCTGCTAAATTTTTACATTGTTGCTTAAGTTTTGCACACCAATGTAGAACCGACCGTTATTGTAGACATTCAACCTGGCTTGTGTTCAAACCCAGGCGAATGCATGGCTGTATATGTGGTTTTCGTATTTTTTTCTATGTGTGATGCAAATACGAGCCAGTTTCCTCAGAAACCCGCAAAGACATCACTCCTCTTAGGCAGACATCCCTCGTGGCTTTGCCATATTTAAATGACCGAACTTTAGGTTAAGTTCTTAATTAATTAACTTTAGGTTGTCTGTGATGTTATATCAGAATATATGACAACATAATTTCAGGACACGCACATTTATTGAACGGCAATAAGAAACTATGATTTACGATCACATACATTTGACTATTTACCAGAAGAACATCGTAAATCTGCTCAGTTGATGTTTAATTTTATAATTATGTCTCATTGAATCATGCCATACCATAGTCAAAAATAGGTTTAATAATTCAGTAGCATCTTGGTATGCGTCACTGCTCCGTTCCAAATCTTTGGACGTATACCAAACGAACATTTCGAATAAGAAACTAAGGGAAAATAATTGATCCGTTCTTACAAAAAACTCCTATCTTTTTATCATAACACTGTTTAATACAAAAATACAAGTGAATGTGTGCAATATACACTGTACATAAATGAAGCACATGGTATTGTACATAAATATTTTTCTGCTGTCTAGATCAAAAGCAATTTGTCGATATGCTGTAATATCTCTGATCTTTGCTTAGCAATCCGTTTCACCCATTTCGCAACATTAGCCGATTTAATATCTAGGTCTTACAATCTTTGTTTTACAATTTAAGATTTCGTAACTGGCATGCGGGATGCAATAGTAAAGTCCCGGATATATGTAATATGCTCCATGCTATCGTCTAACTTTTCTAGAATCTCTTTTTTAACCTTTACGACTTTCTTCATTCTCATTAATTTTCCTAAAACTCCCTGTTAATAAACCTTTAGACAAAAACACATGAAAATTCAGAGTTAAGGCGCAGGTTGTTTACTGAAGAATAGCAACAGGTGTTGGACATTTACGCACATGAGGACAGTCGTAGCATTATCTCCAAAGAGGTAATGATACGATTGCCCGCATGTGCGTATACGTCAAGTTAGTAATTCATCGAACTCGAGTCCTATCCCAAATAAATGTGATATATCAAATAAAAATTTCGTAACCAAACAGAGCGTATACTAAGTTACACGTATTTCAAAAGCAGCCGTATACCGATGTACCACTGTATATGTACTCGCATTAGAATTAACAAAAGAACACCTCACTCAAAAACCTAAAACCATTTTTCTTCTTCTCGTTTTCAGAACGTCCTCACAAATTCAACTTTAGAAAATATAAAACCAGATTTCGCCAATAAGTGGGAATGATGCTATAATCATATGATATGCTAAAGATTGACAGCGTGTTTTCTGGGGTAGTGGAAACAGAGTGCACAGCTCTTGAATTTTTCCTGAAAATCCGCCTCAAAACTCGCAGTATCTCTCTGTGTAAGAGTGGTTACTATATAAGAGAGGATAAACAGATTTATCAAACAATTATATAATAAAAATGAAATTGAGCAATTCTGAAATCTAAATTAAAGGATTCTGTAACAGGTAAGTAGTACACGATGCTGAAAATATATTTTATTAATAACAAAAATGTATCTCTCTTTATATCAATTAAATATATTATTAAAAATAACATAAGAATTATAATTTGAAGAAAAGCATCTATTGCTCTCAAATCGCTCAATTTATTAAGCAACTACAGATTAACCGAATTCGAAAGATAAATTAAAAATGTGGACACTTCATAGAAAAAAATCCTACATGTCTTTACTGCCGAGAACCACATGTCAGCAGTTGTAGGAGATGTCCCAAATATATCAAAAACCTTCCAAAACCTGAAAACAGGAGCGTAGACAGAACGATAGATTCGAATGATAGACGAAAATTTCCCACTGCTGACAAAGGATTCTGAGGAAATACTCCCAGCCAGACATACCCAAAGGAAATATAGTGATATGCTCAGGAATGGTATCTCAGATATAACACAAGCTGACGAAATCATCTTCTTGCTAAAAGGGCTAAGGAGGGTCAAGTCACCAGCGGATGTTCTGAACATATTTTTGAAAACACCAAAAATACTCATAAATTTTGCAGCAGAAGAATAACTTTTGATTACTATGTCATCTGTTCGACAGCAGCATAAATAAGATAGAAAAGAATACCCTCCTTTGTGCAGCTAGATAGTGCGTGCTTTCCCATTTAAAAATTAAGTAACTGCCACTGCCTTAAGACATTACTCCACGATATTGGTTAAAACTTAGACAAATGCCAAATTTTACCTCGAAATTGCGAGTTTGCTAAAATAGCTCAAAGAGCTTATAAAGCAAGCGAACAGAGCCAAGTTGGGGCTCAAACTGGAAGCATCAACATAGTCAATTACAGAATAAAATTAAAATAGAACTAAAAACCTTCAAACAACAGAAACAGGAAGTATCCTTGAAATCGTTGATGACTGAAGATGATTCCTTAAATGAGTGTGAGAGAAAAATTAAGAAAAGATTCATGACAATCACTCGACTTTATGGCTCAGTAGGAATAGTTTTTTCTCATGCTGTGTGAACGGTCTAGAACGTTCACATGTCAATGTGAGCGGTGCTGCTGATAAACTGGTGTAAACTGAGCTTGCTGGTAAACATGGTGTAAATATAAACGGACTTGCTGATAAACTGACGAACGTTTCCAGGATAAAAACATTGGCCACATGGCGTTCGCCTCTAAAGTCAATAGCGAAATTAATAATTTGAAGCAACAGCTCGAACCAAGGAATTTTCCTCCGATTGCCTTTCCATCGTAAATAATCAACATCAACAAGAAACTCAAAATCAGAAAATCCGCCAAACTTAATGGAATCAGTAATAAGACTCTGAAGGATCTTCCTCCTAATACCATACCTAATACACTGATTATCATAAATTAAGGAAAAATCACGATTACTGAAAAAGTTTCATGTAGAATTTTATGAAACTTACCCACAATATGCAACACATAGTAAGGTATCAAATAACATAAAAAGAAATTACCAGACAAATATGGTAGTATAGAAATTAGCACATATATAAAATGAGCAAACTGAAGGTATCAGTTTGCTATAGGAAAAGTACATTCAATATGGAATATGATCGCCTCTAGAAGCAATACAGCACACACAGCGATGTGCGATGCTTTCAATTATGCGGTCTATCAGTTCCACACGAAGCGAGAGCTAATGATTTTGCAAAGCAGTTGCAAGCTCGGCAAGGGTCTAAGGGGGGCGAATTGAGAGCAGCTAGACGTCTCCCTAAACCGTCCCAAACGTGCTCCATAGGATTCAAGTCCGGGGATCGAGCTGGCCACTCCATGCGCATAATTGTTTCCTGTTGAAGATAATCATCTACGATGCGAGCCCTGTGTGGTCTTGCGTTGTCCTCCTGTAACAGGAAAGCATCACCTGTTCCCCGGCATGTGGGCGCAAATAAGCATCAAGGATGCCATCTTTATAAACCAGAGCATTCACGGTTCCCCTTGGAAAGACATGGAGGTCTGTGCGTCCACCCAAAGAGATGCCACCCAAAACACAGACACTGCTTCTTCCGTATGCACCTCTTTCATGGATGTTTGATGGATTATAACGCGCTCCAGGTTCTCTTCATATCAAATAACACTTACTATCGCTTTCTGGACTAAACTTGGACTCATCCGTAAAGAGAACAGCCCTCCATTTATCAGGCGTCCAGTGGACATGTTGTCGTGCCCACTGCAAACAGTCCCTCCTATGGCGTGACGTGAGCGGCACGTAAATGGCTGGTCGCCTCACATACAGACTACCTTCGTGAAGCCTTCTACACACAGTTGACGTTGACACCAAGCTTCCGGTGGCTGCAGCAAGGGAGGATCTAAGAAGAGTCGGAGTAGCGGTTGTATTTCTGCTTGCACATAATGTCGAATATCGGTCATCGGCGCTCGTCGTAGCAGTTGGCCGTCCTTGGCTGAACCTCCTAGATGCTGAATCTGTGGTTTGAAATTGCCTCCAAAGTCTATGAACTACAGAAGGACTCACATTGAGCCATCTGGCCACTTTTGTTTGGCTTTGTCTTGCCTCTAGTGTCTCTGTGGCTCTCCGTCATAGTTCTGCAAGCAAATGATGCCTGGAGGCCATTGTTACGAATTGGCTATCTCAGATTTCTGATGACACTATCACGGTGAAATATGTGGGCTTGTTCTCAAACATGAATGCTTTTATGCTCCTCGCAGATGACGTATTCCGAGTGCAGCGCCACTAATTTGCATATTGCAGTTTTACTCAGCTACTCTTTCTTGGCAACATACTTAAATTTTACACGGTTTGGTTTATTTTTGATGCAGTTATCGCTATTTTTGTGATTTTTTCCTTAATTTATGACAACCAGTGTAGTACCAAAATTATAAATTCTGCTTGCATCTCAGTTACTTCCCTCGAAGTTGGAAAACTGCCAAAATAGTTACGTTTCCCAAACCCAACCAAAACCATATGCTGCTGCAGTTATAAGTCCATCAGCTTGCTTAACGCCCACACAAAGGTTTCTAAAAGAGTCATCTCGCATCTACCACTCCATCACTGCAGTAGAACCTGCCGCATAAACAATTTAATTTCCGAGCAGATCACAGTATGACACCCAAGCCCTCCTCAGAGTTATAAACACAGCAACAGAGGAGTTCAACTGCAACTTAGAGGAGTTCACTGCCGCTATCTTTTTAAACACCGCTAATGTATTTGAAAGGTTATGGAACAACGGCTTGCTCTATAAGGTCATTCAACTGAAACTGCCTGATTATATTATACATATCACGTTCCTTCCTCAAAAACTGAAAATTCTGCTATTTGCAACATCAGTGCTGGACTTTCTCAAGTCAGTGTTCTGGACGCCGTTCTTTTCAACATTTATACCCATGATATCCTACATGATCCCAAACAAAACCCAAGAATCGCTGTTTGCAAATGATACCGCCATCCTCACTCAAGCTCTCAGCATCAAAATATAGTACAGCAACATCTTCAACATTATCTGGACTTTCTTGAATAACGGTGCACAAAATAGCGCATCTTGGCAACAACCAAAAAATCTTCTGACATCATCTTACGAAAAAGAAATTCAAATAAACAAGTACATGAACCAAGCCTATTTAACCTACCTATGCCTGGGAAAGAAAAACTACCTTGAGTTACCCCAGATTCCAAACTCACAATCAACCGTCATATAACGGAAGTTGCAGAAAAATATACTCTTTGCAAGATCCGACCTCTCTTCAGAAATCACAGTAAACTCTCCATCAGCAATAAAGTAATCCTGTTCACTCACTACTCAGACATGCTCTTTTTTATGCCTTCTCTATCTGGAGTAATGGGCAAAATCTTGAAGGGAAGTCGTTCCGTTCAAGATATTTCGACAAATTTAAAACGCCACCTGGTACATCAAGAGCTCTGTCTATAACAAAGATCTGATAATCGAATACCTAACTGACTGCATCAGAAACAATGCAATTAAATTTTATCCTTCTGTCAAACATCATCAAAACTCACTCATTGAATACATCCTTTCCCGTAGAGGAATATGTATACCCTACTAACACCATTCTTTTGCTATAAAAAAAACCTCCATCAGCATCACTCATGTTACTCCAGTAATTATTCGTTTTTTTATCATTTCTAATTCAGGTCACATTCTCACTGAGTCATACAGCTTTATCTACATTCATTGCATTCCAGCTGCCACAAATTTTGGTTCTTTTCTTCTACACCCACCAGGATTCCGTCACCAACTCTTCAACATTAATGCAAATGCGCCCACTTCTGTTTATAAAATTAAATGTCTAAAATAAAATTTCATACCAAACGGAGTAGGGCCGATCGACGAAATTCAAATTGCTTTTTCCATGTCTCGAATGTGCGACTTAGGAGAAAATGCGCCTTTTTTTGAAGTAACATAGCAATATTTTTTCCATATTTCGATTCTGCAACTCAAATTAGGCCTAAATATTAAATTTTGTAAACTCTGGTGCGAAATTTACGGAGAAACTAAAAAACTTAACTTGGCGAAATTTTTTTCAGTTGCGCCAAGAATAATTCACTTAGCGAAATTATTAATACATGGCAACCTATTTTCCTATCCCTTCCATTGTGCAGGAGAAGAAAAAAAGTCGCATCGTTCCTATCCTTTTACATTGTGTATGAGCGGTAAAAAAATCACATCGTTCCTTTTTTCAAATAATTTTAACAAGTGAGTAAACCACATTTTCGTTATTATCGCTTTCAACAAATATGCCAAATTTCAAAATGCGCCAATATATAAATTCACGTATATCTTCGGAAATTTTGAATAAAAAGCTCTAATTTTTTAATTAATTAATCTAATTTTTTAATTAATTTAATTAATTAATCTAATGCTTAGAAATATATCTACTTTAAGATGATAGTAAAAATTTTATAGGTTATAATTCAAAATTTTTTTCCGAAAAATTTATAAAAATTGTTTAAAAATACAAATTTTAAAAACAAATCATAAAAAATGGGAGAAATTTATTTGGAATGAACATAAATTTCGAACTGTGTAAGAAGGAATTAAACAAGTTTCATAAAAAAAAGAGATATTAATAAATACATACCAAATTGAATTAACATTGAGGAGCTAAAATTTTGAGAGCTAATTTTTTAAAAACTACTCGTGCGATTTTTACAACACTTGGAATTTGGCATAATTTGTGTCGTAGAATCGAAATATGGATAAAAATTGGCATGTTATTTCAGTAAAAGTCCGATTTTGTGTCAAAATACCTATATTAGAAAAATGTTATATAAAAATCTAATACATATCTTAAGTCGCGTTTTCGAGACATGGAAAACGCAATTTGAATTTCGTCAATCGGCCCAGTAGAACGGGAGATATAAGAACTGTCTTTTTTTTTTTCGTAGTATCTCTGTCTTTCCATCAATACTATAGTTCAGTCCAGTCTAGCCCATTAAATACTATACGAATAGTATATGCACAACGCAATGTAAACGTAATCAATATTTTCAGTGATTTTTAACTATATCTACAATTTCTATTTATCTACAGATTATTATTTTACGTGTTCCGCACTTAGGCACTACACGGAAGGGAGCGATGCCTTCGTAGAGGGTTTTCTAAGTCAAACTGTTTAGTATTTAAACACGTTACATATGAGGAAGACCGCAGCCAGCCCATTCACGGGATTCGAACCTCGGACCGAACTACCAGCGTTCAGCGACTTTACCGCTCGGCCACTTGTGAGTTTTTATCTATAGATTCAAATTCATTTATTGAAGCCTGAAAATGTACCATTCGATGTAGCCACGATATTTTTATGCCAAGAGGATTCTTTCAGATTTGAAATATATTTCTGACGTTCCTCCACAACATAACGTTTGACAAATGCTGTTGTAAGATTAAGAGTTAATAAAATTTATATTTACAGTTTATTAAAGCGAATTAAAAGGAAAATGTCTTTTCTAATATATTTTTATTCTGTTAATAGTTAATGTTAACAGAATCTCTCAAACAGCATAATACCGTATAATTTTTTTTTTTAAATTGAATGCGTACAATACGGGATATTGTTTTTAAATAAAATTTAATATTTATTTAAAATATGGCTAAAAAAGGTAATCAATTTGCATTTAATAGAGAAAAATCTAGTTTTATAAAAAAATTTCGCTTATTTTTTTAGCTAAAAGTAAGCTTGTTTTTTATACCATTTACCTACTCTTTCATGATCACGATGATAAAAAACATTTCGCTAAACTTATGAATATATCATGCTTAATTTAAAATTCTAAAAGATTAAATATTTACTAAACTCACTGAAACCATTAGTTCGACTAGTAGTTTCTGTAAAAATTCGCTTCAGTTAGCAGAATATTCCTTTGCAAAGAGAGTTGCAACGTCGAAATTTTCAATATATGTCCAACATTAACATTTTGAACTAATCTGTCTCCTTGAAATAATAGATGTAGTTTCATTTTCAAGTAAGACGTACTTTAAGATGTACTATTCTCTTTATAATTTTAGTTAACATTATCTTAAAGACTAGAAAAATGTAATAATAAACTACTAAACTGGAAATAAATCATGAATATTCATAAATATATCCTAATCTAGTTAATGTTCTTTCAATGTTGAATAGCCACATGTTAATTCTTTCAGATCAGAAGCAAGGAAGATGAGTATATAGGTCACTATTGCTGAGTAATTCTCTGATTTTTGTTTTCCCCAGAGGCACATACTGTAAGGTTTCCCTTATTTTGCATAACAAATTTATTTTAAGTTTGATACCTTTCCTGAATTCCTCAACTTCCCCTTGTATTTTCCCGCTAGGATATGAATTTAAAGTTAAGTGAACTATTTAAACGGGTATGTAAAATTTTATTCTCAATTATATTCCTATTTTAAATACCAAATTTCAGAAGTTCTGGATTATCTCACAAAATATTTTTTTTTTCGAAAACCTGTTGAGAACTTTTAGTTATCACTCTCGATTTATCAATTTCAATTAAAATCTAATATATCGTTCCCATTCATGCAAAAATTTTAAATAATAAAGTTATATAAAGCTTTGGATTATATTTTAAAACAGTTGTTCATTAAAAAGTGCAATGGGTATCAAGCAAAATACCACTTCCTGTTATTAAATACTGTTATGGGCTTCCTGTAAAAGTACCATTTCTGATTGTCCAGTTTTATCCGAAATCTAATCGACTCTTTATATGAATGTAGAAACTTAAATACGAATAACAGAAATGTTTACAAGTTTCGCATAAGATTTATTGTGAACGAAAAGCACATACAGGGTATGATTCAAAAGTTTCAAGAACTAGAAATTTATCAGAACTAGAAATTTATCGGACATTTAAGTACAGCAGACTAAAGGTCTTCAAAATATGATCCTTCAGCATCAACACAGCGGTGCAAGCGCGTCTTCCACTGTTCGTAGTCCTTCTGGAAGGCCTTGGGCGTCATGCTGTCAAGGGCTCTCGTCGAAGCCTGCTGGATGGCGTCGAATCGCTTCCCTTTTAGGCCTGTCTTGATTCGGGGGAAGAGGAAAAAGTCACTTGCAGCCAAGTCGTGGCTGTAGGGTGGCTGCGGCAGTGTTGTCACGTTGAACCTGACCAAAACTTCGGCGGCGGCGCACGACGTGTGAGCGAGCGCGTTGTCGTGGTGGAGAATCCAATCGCCCTTGATCGCCTGGGGGACTAGATCCCTCAAGCGGCGGTGCACTCCTCCAGCGTAAAAGTCACCTGTGACAATCTGTCCAGAAGCAACAAACTCCTTGTGAATAATTCCTTTACCATAAAAAAACAATCAGCATGTACTTCACACGCGACTTGCTCATGAGAGCTTTCTTAGGCTTCGGCGAGGAAGCAGTGTGCCATTCTGAGCTTTGACGCTTCGACTCAGGATCGTACTCGTAGACCCAGGTCTCATCACCAGTAACTACTTTCTCCAGAAAGTTCGGATCAACATTCAACCGTTGTAGCATTTCCTCGCAAACAGTCATGCGCCGTTTCTTCTGATCCACCGATAAAACTTTTGGCACCAGTTTGGCACACACTTTTCGCATCGTCAATTCTCCGACACAATCCTCCACACCGTAGTCTGTTGTGTCCAGATGTTGAGTTATGATAGATGATATGCTGTTTGAGAGATTCTGTTAACCGCCTCCCAGAGGGGTCATCGTCTTCAACATTCCCACGGCCATCTTTAAAACGTTTGTGCCACATGAAAACCATTGCACAGGACATAGCATCTTCCTTCAAGGCCTTTTGAATCATACCGAGAGTCTCCGTGGCGGTTTTGTTCAGTCGCACGCAAAGCTTAATCGCATAATGTTGCTCCAAGTGCTGCTCCATTTTCGTCTCTCCCACTTTTCGACCGAGTCAATGACACGCACTCACGCTGCAAGTGATACACATTCTCCAGGGTTCCGGAGGCAACTGCCGCAGCGTCAGTTCTTTCCCTGAGACCCCACCTCCCACTACTTCCCCCAGCAGGCGGAACCGGTTCGCGCGCGCTCCTCTACTCAGAAATGAACCAGTCTTGAAACTTCTGAATCACACCCTGTATACAAAAAAAACAGACGAACAGATATCATTGCAAAAATAGTAAAAACGTGTTGTGGGGTTCCTAATTCGTACTCATTCTCTGAAAACTCACTACCGAATATTTGGACCGAAAATATTATTTACCTTACCTATGCGTATAGGTTAGAGTAGAGCTTCTTAAACGTTTTTTAGTCGTGACCCCTTTTTATCACTTAGATTTTTTTCGCGACCCTAGGATCCCATAATATTTATGAAAATTTTGTGGGACTCCATAAGCATTGCGCAAATCCGACACACACTTGAGTGAAACTGTCAATTTTTTCACTTATACTGTAATATACTACAGCAGTTTTAGGTCATTAACTTTAATTTCTAATTTTAAGACACAGAACAGATGTGAAAATTTTAAGTAAGTAACAGACGAAATGACAGCGTCATGCGCAAAGCAAGTAAAATGAACGTTTATATTATAAAAAGAATGCGTCGGAACGTTTTCGTTTTTTCTTTGTCTGTATTGTCTTATCTCTATCCATTTTCAGGTACATTATGTAAAAAATATTTGGTAATTGTAAAATTATTATGATAAGTTAAAGAAATATCAAGACTGCTAAAATCTTTGGCGACCTGCTGCTGCAGGTTTCGCGACCCCTCAGTTTAAGAAACTTTGGGTTAGAGGAAGGTAATAAAAATAGCTAGTGCGCTTTTTTCTCTTTAGCGGAGCCGGTTCATGCGTGTTTCTTGAGCTCTCAGTTCATGAGCGTTTCTTGGGCTTAAAAACAGAAAATGGAACTTTTTTTAATTTTGATATAAGAGTTTATGCAGTCGAAAAGGTCGTCACATGCATACAGACACATGAACAGTTAAATATTGCAAAAATAATAAAAAATTGTAGAAATATTAAAAATGTGTTGTGGGGACTCTAATTCGTGCTTGTTTGCTGAATTCAACTGCCGAATTTTTGGACCGAAAGCATTACCTGTGTATATAGATTGGTGGGAGGTAAAAAGAAAAGACTCACGAAACTGGAATTTCACTGCCCGCTTTTTAGGTTAACATGATATTTTGAAGTAAAAGATAGAACAAGAGACTAAATAATATAATATATTCCACTTGCATATTTTCTGCATAATCCTCAGAAAAGCACAAGGCGGGGGGGGGGGGAATCTCTGTTAATCACATCCTGAATGATGGTTTTTTGGCATGTATAACGCAATTCATTGTGCAATGTTCCAAAAGATGTTTCGCAACGAGGTTATCGATTAAAACACCTTGGAACGCCAGCGAGTCTGCTTTCAAGGTGCTAAATGGACAACAGCTGGCCATGAACGAAGGCATTTTTGCTTCAGCGCTGTTCTCAATTTCCATCGCAGATCAATTCTGCATAATAGAGAACTTAACATTCTTCTTCTGAATGCTGACACCCACGTATGTCCAATCGATTCTTTTAATCTTTATCGCAGACGAACACTGTAGAAAAATAGAAATATATCGTAGTTAGATAACAGCACATTTTGAAAGAAAGCAGCGATAATCTGTTCGACTCTCATCACAAATGATTCCTTTTGAAGAAAGCCGAAAACGGACTTAAAACAATAGCAAAATCTTCATGTGTGACAAATTCTAATTAAATATTAAACAGCAATTCTTAACTCCATATTTTAATTTTCCCGTGAAAACAGGAGGAAAACCATTAAGTCCAGTAAACTTCGTTTTCCTTAAGTATTCTCTGATTAAATGTATTTTGTAATTACTCGCATGTAAATTCTCATTTCTTATTTCTCTTTTTTAGTTTATAAGGTATTTTTTCCCTTCTTTCCGCATGTCTTCGTAGCGTAGTTGGAAGCATACTCGAAGCACATTCTAGTACCGGGGAGGGCATTGCACTCTTTTCCCCTTCTTGCTTCAGAAAAACAATAATGACTCTACAAGTTGTATAGTCAAAATTCTTTTCCTAATTAAAATTATAAGAGTGTAATTGATTATTATTATTAAGCATAAGAAATTTACATTTCCGTAAGAGATTAATATACTATATATACTTCCAATCCTAAAATTAGAATTATGCAGAAAAACAAAGAGAACAGTATGCTTAAACAAAAAAAGTGTTTCTTAAATTTTTCGTTCGTGACTAAGCATAAGAAGTTTCTAGGAGATTACTGGAAGATTGCGGAAACTATACGTACTTTTGTAACTAACATTAATTTTGAAGAATAAGCTTTTCCGCCCACTGTAACTAAATTCGCATATTTTTATGACAAAGAAATTATCGCAGATTTTTAAAATGATGTTCTTTTACCGTAAAAGTTGAGCTAAAAAAGAAGAAAGACAGAGAGACTACTGGGGCGAAATAATTAGATGCGCTTACCTTAAGAGTAGGCATGACCTGTTGAGTTTATTTTATTTTAAAAGAAGAGAATAAAATAATTAATTTACTTCTTTTCAGTAATAATGATATAGTGATATTCCCTGAGACATTTGCAGCTGTTGCCCTTTCTCAGATATGGTAGTTAAACTGGAACGCTTTCAGTAAAAAATGAATGAAACTCGCTTGGGTGAACACGCATAAGGCTTAACGTCTGCTGTTATGTAACGTCTGCTGTTATTAATAGTTAACTATTAAGAATAACTATTAAGAATAATTTTTCTAAAAAAAAAAAGTTCGTTTTTAGCTTTATCCAGCAGTTTCCTTTTTCAATATGTGTAATCTTCGTTTATTATTATTGTTTCTGTTATAATAGAATGTGCGAATTAAAAACAGTAATTTTAAATTTTTATTCTCCAAGGCATCACCCAAAGCAGATTCAACACTGAGCTTCTAAAACAGGTTTTATACATAATATATTCTCTTTGAGATATTATGTTCGGAATTCAAAAATATTTTGTCTCTTTCTTCTTCTGTTTTGCAATATTTTTGGATCTTTTTTAAACGTTTAATGTTACTAAATCTGAATATGGCATTTATTTTTTGCTATAACCTACCCGTTTTCAAAAAAGAAACCAAAGATTCAAACCCATTCATACCAAAAAGTTTATCTAAAAGTAGAAAGTCTTTTTGCCCATAGTTTGAACAGTGTTTAGTCAGGCCACACATATCTGATGAATCATCAGATTAAATTTATTTTGGAATAATAGATAATAAGTCTCCCGTTTTCTAAGCTATATGACAGCTCAAGTTTACTTCTCAAACTTTGACTGAAACAGAATAATATTTTCACTCACAGTTTACTAAAAGTTTGCTTTTTACCCCAAAACAGACGAATGGGATATTAATCTCGAAACGGGATTTTGCATTGAATCACTCATTATAAACGGCGTATCACTTTCAAAATTTTTGCCACTAAACATTATTGCCCAATAAATTAAATAATGAAGAATCTGCATAAATGCAAAACATTTTTTTGTCTCCAGCACGCGAGACTGTTCATTGGAAATTCTAAAGATATGCTGTTTTTAAATATTTTGTGATTTTGCTGTTGATTCGCCTCTTGCGTAGCGTAAGCGCCAGAAACGTGATATTTAATAAATAAGGAAAACACACAAAGCGTTGATAATAAAAAGAAAAAAACAAAAGTTTTGTAAAACCATCTGAGTAATAAAATTGAACATTGATATGATAATCTGAGAAAAGACTGGGAGAAAAACAGAAAAATGTATGCGAAAACTTAACGCTGCATCGGGAATGCTGTATTCTGATATACCGCTTTTAAAATTTTTGTAATTTTGCTGTTGAATTGTAAGTGGAGTAAATACGAAAAAAATGATGCTCGATAACAAAGCTAAAGAGATTTTTAGAAAAATGGGTTAGCAGGAGTGAGTATAACAGCAGACTGGTAGATAAGGAGCTCAGCGAGAGTGTAAAAAACATTAACAAACCTTTTTGGGCGACCGTTAAAATCTGAAACCTTACAGATTTAATTTTTTTTTTCAACCTGGTATGGGTTTTCTTTATACGGTGCTTGTTTGTATAAGTAATTGCAACAGATTGGTTATTGTGGCTAATCTCACTTGTCTCACCTAACAAAAAAGTTACCAATTTTATCGGGGCAAAGAGAGAAAGACTGCGTCTGTCGTTGGAATAGGTTTTGAGCAGCGTATAGGCAACATTACGACTTTTCCCAAATCCACCTTGATTTTGATGGAGAGCACTCGAAGCTCAGTTCCAGAGTCTCCCATGTCTCGGCTCCTGGACATTACGGATGAAGATATCAAAAATCTGTCAAAGACTAGGCAAATCGCTGCAACCGGATTTCCAAAGTTCCCTTGTCAAATCCAAACTGTAGAACGGAGTGTCAACTGCGTGACTGAAGCATCGAAAAAGGTATGTGACGCTGACTCAAGAGACGGATTAATTTGGACGTATCAAGATATATTATGTAACTCAAGATGTAGTATATCAAAATGTATTATGCCAGAATTGTCCCGAAAAAACTAACTTTAAGATGCAGTATTTTGCATTACGAAATTAGAAATGAAAAATAAATTCACCATTCATTTACTAAAAGTGAAAAATTTCAGAATTTTGAGAAGCAATTTTTACAAAAAGCTGTTTTTTTATCCTTTTCGTAAAAAATAAGGAATTTGAAATTACAGGTTTTAAACATTTCTCGTATTCCTCCAAATTCGCATCAGGAACTACTTCATTTCGGTATTAGTGAATTCTGTGATTATAAAAAATTCTCTAAAACAGAAAAATTTCGCAATGTTTCAAAATTTTGAGTGCGATGCGCAAACAGAAGGCGTACTTTTACACGCAAATTTTTTCCCCATTTTGCATAGTTAGGCGATAAGCTACATTTCCAAGGTATAACGGCAGAAAAATAAAAAGTATTTTTTCGGCCTACGCTAATGCATAAGTAAATAGCCCAGTCAAATTAGACAAATCGGTGGAAAAAAGTCGTAGTCTTGGAAATGGTCTTAAACTCTTCCTTTGGGATAATATGTGTAAAAATTAGGGTGAGGGGTGAGCTTGAAGACGGGGAGGAGTTTAAACGTCCCTTTTTTCTGTTTTGCTTATATCTCGGAAACTATCACTCCTACAGAAAAATATTTTTAAATTCAAATTTAAAGCTTACAAAAATGGCTGAATGCAATTTTGTCCTAGGACTAAGCTGTTAAGAGTTATAGGGATGACAAAGTAGCATCAGTTCAAAAATTGTGCTTTATTCGGGTTTAAAACTAACTTACAGTTTACAATTGTCTTGTACATTAATGTTGAAGATTTGAATTACATTATGAATAAATTTAATTGTAACCAGTAAGTAAATCGAATGTATTGGGTCAAACAGTTCATTACAGGGCGTCAAGTGGGTCTTCAGAGTCATCCTCATATGCTGAGTTCTCGTCTTCAACTAAAGGGCCTTTGGTGCACGCGTTCTCACAACCGCATCTGGAAGAACAACGTATGCCTGCCTTACGGCAACCACAGCACATACAACAGCCTTTGGTGCAGCTTCAGAATATTATTCGTAGGAGAGCAGCTGGGCCAGCGTGATTCAAGATAGGCAAGGGTTGAAAATCTCCATCTAACCCTCTCATCCAGTCAGTAATTGGCAGTTTGTTACCCTTGCAAATAGACTCTGTACGAGTGTTGCAGCGCAAAGCCTTTACTTGGTGGTAGAGAGGAGAGGTCTGGCATCCCCCTGTGTTAGGAACCATCCAGTTAGGAAGGCTAATTAGTGCTGTTTGTCCAGGTCTGTTACTCTGGCGTTGTACATTGCTAAGAACATCCGTTCCCCTGCGTCTGCGACTTCCTTTTGTGTTGAACTGTCGGCGTAAAAGACGTGGGATATGGAATACAGGCTGCTGCTCTTCATAAATAATTTAGCAATCGATGTCTTGCTTTTCGGAAAATTGCAGAGGTTGTGTCAAGTCGCTAAAGCTGTGAATGAACAAGATTCTCTTGGCAAAGTCATGTTCCTATAATTCTCTGGAGGAATAATATCTGCTTTCCTCATTCCCCTTTCCTGATTTGAAAAACTTTACCCCTTGTTTCCTTGGCGCTAAAGCAATCAGCAGGACCAGCAGACAATAGTAGAATAACTAGATTCCGCTTTTTCCAATGCACATTTCACTATCATTTTATCAGCATCAGCCTGTCTGACCCTCAGTTCCCTCAGCAATAATTTTCTGAATCAGCATAGTAATGACCCTGACTTTATTTTTTTCTTTATTTAAAAAGTGTTGTTGTTGAGCTGTCACTGCCATCTCTTTAGCAAAGTCAATATAAAGTGGTGATTCGACATTTTTGTTCTGGACGTTTTGTGCTGCTTACAGTGTCAGAATAAGCATCAAAAACGACAGTGCACCATTCACCATAGTATTTTTATAGAAATCACATATTGATTAAACATCACGGAGAAAGTTCATCCTATACCCCACTTGACTCGATAAAGGAATCCGCCATCACTCACATTAGTGTGAAGCTTGAGGTCTGGAGTAAGAGTTAACAGGAAAAATAATATCATACAATGCAGACTTCTTTGTCTTTCACATCCTTTCTTTATCAGAGATAGTGGGTAAGGCGCCAGTTCGTAACGAAAGAGGTCCTCTAGATCCTCGTCATTCTTCTTGGAAATAGCTACTCGTTGGAATATCAGATCAGCATAACTGAGTACTGCTCATAGTGGCTAATGATAAGACTGTGTCTTTTTCGATCCCGTTTTATTTCCCCAAACTTTTGGCCCATCATCTTCTTCATTGTAACCTTGCCTTCTTATAGGGATTTGTGGCAATTTACATCACGGTTAGCAACAACATCTGTTGCGAGTGAAATTAATGCTCGTGATCCTGGAAAGGGAGGGTGCTGAGGACAAAAAATGAAAATCTCCTTTCTGCCGTCATCATCTCTTCTCTGCCGAGACGCGTGACTCTGTGGAGAAGTGGAGGTTAGCAAATTTTTCCAAAGCACAGCAAATTGATGTTGATGTAGCTGTTCCACCAAGCCACTTAGCCAATACAGAATCCATTATCCTTCGCCCACTTGTCGACCCTCCATGGACCTTCATATCGTTCATTAAAGTGAGCTCTATTGTCCTATCAAACCAGTTTCCAGATCCGGGTGAATCTGATCTACTCACAGCGAAGTACTTGGTGAAATCTTCAAAGCTCTGAGGATTGGTACTGCGAAGAGAACGCATGTCCTTGTTATATAGAGAAATAATCTTTAAACCTTAAGGGGGTTTTTACTTTTAAAAATTTAACTCTTAATCACTCTCTCTAGGTGCCGGACAACCTAAAACTAAAATAAAACTTAAATATAAACTTACTAAAATGCACTGGTTAGAAAATACAGGAAGGAACTAATTGGTTGATCTGACTCAAAATAATATATATAACTTTTCCTGAAAAGGAAGCTGGAATAAATCTTCTCTGGAACTCGGTAAAACTAAATACTAAATCTCAACCAAGCATTTCTATAATTCACTCATTTTAAAATAAACTCAAGAATAATTCATATTCATTTCATAGCAAAAACCTCATAAGCACCAGAGAAGAAATATTCAGACACCAATCAATCAGTTCCGCTACTAAAAATCAAGCACTAGTTTTAACTTTCCTGGCACCTAAAAGTCATTTCAAATTCTATCTTAAAACACAAAGTAACATTAATAAGTGGTTAGTACACATTTGCCAAAACATCCTGAAGCCATAAATGAGGGCATTTTGCATATCGCTGGCGACTACTTGCATGCAAGTATGGTAAGAACTGCTGCACTGAGTCATCGGCCTTGAGAAACAACAGAAGTGAACAATAAACCCCCTCCAGTTGAGGGAGGCGTCCGAGGCGCTCTTCTTCGCTGTCGCAACATCACACCATTCACCTCTGTAAAACTTCAAATTTGATTTCTACACATATTTTTTTCTATATAAACACTTACCGTATACAAATTAAATTAGTTTGGAAGGATTTTGAACGCTGGAATATGCAATTTGACTTAGCATCCAATCATCAGAAACTCATTGCTCGGCAACTGTACGTCCTAGGACAAAAGTGCTTAGGCCATTTTTATAGGAAATTTCGTCAGCTTCAATTTTGTATATGGAGTATTTTTCTCTAGGAATTATAGTTTCCGAGATTTATGTGAAAAACTGTAAAAAAGAATTTTTAAACTCCTCCCCCTCTTTCAGATCACCCCCACCCTCGGGGACTTTTTACACACATAAACCCGAGTTTCAAGGTAGCATTTAAGACTATTTCAAAACTCTATGATTTTCTTCCACCGATTGCCGTTTGTTTGTCTAATTTGACTGCGCTAAAAGGAAATAATATTTCCGATACAAACATTCGACAATGATTTTTCAGTAAATAAGCACGAATTCAAGTCCCCAAAACATATTTTTTCTATTTTTACAATGATATTTGTCTGTATATGTGTGACAATTTTTCGTTCACTATAACTCTTATATTAAATTTCTGAATAATTTAATTTTTCGTAAGCTTTCTACACTCTCATAAAGAGTCGATTAGATTTCAGATTAAAATTGGACAACCGACAGTGATACATTATAGGAAACTCATAATAGTTTTTAATGAATATTTTAAAATATAACGCAAAGTTTACAATCTTAATATTTAAGGAGTTTATATCAATAGGAACAACACATTAGATTTCGACTAAAATTGGCAAATCGAAAGTGATACTTAAAGCTCTGAACAGATTTTCGTAAACAAGTATAGTATGAGATAATCCTAAACTTCTCAGATTCGGTAAGTGTGTGATTGACAGTAACATTTTCCATTTATAAGCATTACATATATTCTTGGAATTATGCTAATACAAAGAGAACAAGCCCTTTATGAAGGCAAGCTCTCATTATGCAGCAATTAAATGTATTAAATTCAATCCTCAATCTTACGTTCATTCCATACCTGCGTCGAATTATTTTTACTTCCTTATACGGAATAAAGGAAGTATTATAATCACGAATAATTCCGAGTATCATATTTCAAAGAAAATATCCATTTTGACCAATATCGAATGCAATTTAACGATGTTTCTGCGTGACATCTCTACGTAAAGACAATAAAGGACTCTTTTTATTTTTCCCAAACACATAATGGATTCAGAAGACATTTTTTTGTTACGTCTGTACACGTACGTACGAACGTATGTATCTCGCATAACTCAAAAACAAGCAGCCTCAGAATGTTGAAATTTTGTATATAGGACTGCTATAGCATGTAGTTGTGGACCTCCCTTCTTGTTGGCAATTGGCCGCACCAAAAGTATATAAATATATATATACCCTTTCTGTTACTCGGCTCTGTAAGCTCAGTTTGTTTTAATCTTATATGTTGATAAATTGTGCATTTTTTTGCTTTCAGAATGATAACAATTATGTTGGTCTTATCTTCCGGTTAAGGTTTATATGTCTTTAGTTAATCTGTATGCAGTAGTTGTAGAATTATCAACAATTTATAAGTGTAGTTAAGTCTAATTTTTTTACCATAGCAGCCATATTTGTTTACATTTGAAACTGAGCAGAATAGTGAATTAAATCAGTTTTTGCACCTTCAGTGTCTTTTTGCCGAGAGGGGCCAAAAGAAAACTTAGTTTTGTGCACCGAAAAATCTGCCCTCTTGCCCGCTGGCCTAATTGCTTGCTTTTGCATAGAAACTCTTAATTTTAATAGTAAAAATTGTGCTTTTCTACATTTTTGAATTTCTAATGAAGATATTTTGAAATTGATATTTGAGATATTTGAGTTTTAAGGCATTTTTGCCTCGACTCGAAGTGAGAACTGAATTAACTGAATGAGAAATATATCTCTAATGAATTTCGAGAAATGCAGCAAAAAATGCAAATAATTTAATATTCCGCACAAGGAAATCATGTGGTGTACGTATCAGATATTAACTAAAAAGATGCAGCCGCCAAATTTTATCGCAATGTATCATTTTTAAAGAAATAATATACCAAATATAAATAATATAGCGAATATAAAAAGAATGCATGGCAACAGTTAACATCCTATTGGAAATTCTTAAGATGAGCGGCTTTTAAAATCTTTGATATTTTTAACTCGTTGATTTGTGAACCCGAAACACTATATGACAATAATGTAAACTAAGATTGATGCCATGTTTACAGATCAAAGCGTGAGAATGAATATGTACGTAAGGCACGTACAGTTATCGTTGTCCATTGTATAGGAGAATAGAATTGTAAAAAATAAGTAACATTTATAATTAACATTGAGTTATACAGTTTTTAGATTCTATTCAACAACGATCAACCGTACAGGTACCTTTGGCAGAGATGACATATCCGAGATAAGTCACTTCCTGTTTGAATAGCTTGCATTTGAGGGCTTATATTTAAGTTGTCTTTTTTCAGTTTCTGAAGCACCTTTCTAATATTTTCTAAATATTTTTCAAAACTCTTTCCGACGAAGATGAGATCATCCAGGTGTATCAGACAGGCTTAGTAGGAAAGCCCTCTCGACGCGATCTCCATGAGGTGTTCGAAAGTTACTGGCGCATTACATAATTCAAATGGCATCACCTTAAACGGCCATTGTCCAGGAGTACATGAAGTCTTTTCTCGGTCATCAGGGTGTATCTCTACCTGCCAATATCCACTCTTTAAATGAAGCGTCGAAAACCTCTTGCTTCCCGAGTGTCCAAAATATGGTCAATTCTAAGAAAAGGGTAGCTGGTGTTCTTCGCAATCTCGTTCAGCAGAAGAAAGTCAAAGCAAAATCTTGCTGAACCATCGCGCTTTTTAACCAGTACGATTGGAGAGGCCCAAGGAGTTGCTGAAGGCTCGATAATGTCGCTCTCTTGTATATCCTTTAGAAGTTCCCCTACCTGTTCCTGTTTAGCAATCGGTAGACGTTTTAGATAGTGCTTGGTTGGTGGATGATCCCCAGTATCAATTCTATAATGTGTCAAATTGGTTCGAAATACATCAGAAGATAAGCAGGAGAAAACTTCTTGAAATTTTTGAATGACACATTCGGCAGCTCTCCCCTCTTCATCACTTAGTTGTGCATTATACAATATTATCCGATATTACGTTCTCCAAAGGCTCAGAGATTGGCGGACTATTAGGGCGTTTAACACAAGTAAAAAGACTCACTTCTCTTTAGTGGCGGATGCAAATGGATGGGATTCCCGTTGCTAAGGCATGACACCTCGCCGCTTCTTTTGACAGCAGACGCAGCGGATATCTTTCAAACTCTTCCAATTGAAGCTATACCCGGCGCGTTGGAGTTGCTGTTTGGCGAAAAGTGTTTAAAAGATTACAGCAGGCTTTAATTAAAATCTTGCCAACAGAAGCCCACGGAAAACCTCAAGGAGTTCGCCACGGATATTGAAAGGCTGTCTTATCTCGACTTTTCGGATTGCCCATCAGAAACAAGAGAAATCCTGTCCCTACAGTACTTCATCAATGGCATCCGGCATCTTGAAGCACAGAAAGCCCTGCGAATGGCCGATGTTAAGGATTTAAAAAGCGCTTTGTATGCCCTGAAATTCACGGCAACACAGCAAGCAACTCTCAGAGACCGACACCCAGTCAAAGCTGCTCAAATCCAGAAGCCAATGGATCAACTGATTGTTCGTCTAGACGATTTAATCAAGTACGTCAAAGCTTCGACGTGAAACAGGAATGGCAAGAAACCGCACCTAAAGCGCTGAAACTACGATGAAGGCCACGTACGAAGGAAATGCAGAGCATCCCAAGGCAAAGAAAATATGACCGCTCCTCCCAGCAAGAATGCAGAAAATATATTAATAGTCATCTCGCGAAGCAATGCTTTGCTGGAAAAATAAGAATACAGGGGCAAGTCTATTCAACATTGAATAAATGGCTATCTCGCTAAAATGGCGTGATATCACGAAGCTGGTGACGAACTTTCAGCGCCAAATATGGCAAGAAATCGCGAAAAGTCATTGACCATTGGATGATATTTTGGTACGATCCCCGTATAACTGTAATTTATCCTCTACGTAACTAATTATATTCAGCCCTCGGATGTTTCGAGAAGTAAATGACAGAGATTTCTCGGCGACCGGGGAAAGGTACACAAGACCAGGAACAGCATCAGTTTCTGCATAGTTATTTAGTTCATCGGGAATTCGGAGTATTGAGATATCTCCGTACTAGCTTCGCTCTTTGGATGTACTTTGGATTGCGTTGTGTTTAACGATCTTCTAAGAAGAGCGGTACGAGTATTTTTGTAGAAAGTTCCAGAACTGTACGCTTCTCAAATTTTAAGTTTTTAGAAACATCCATTATATTTAGTCTTCATTCCCTCAGAGATAATCTAACGCAATTTATATATATATAAACCAAAAATTCATAATAATTTATGATATGATAACTTTCCATATACCATCTCCAAGGAACAGAAATTAAATTTAAAACCAAGAAAGAAAATCATTTTTAGTCAATTTTAATTAGTATTTTCTCAATCTCCTTTGCTTTTACATATATAAAATTAAGTACATGTAAATTTCTTAATCGAATTCCATAAAGCTAAAATAATATTCAGAAAGCAGAATCTTGTTTTAAATACATCGAAATGTAAATCTAAAGAAAAAAAGACCAGAGCTGTATTACCGTCTAGACCTCTAAGCAAAGTGTTTAAAAACTCCTCCCTCTAACCAACACATAAATTTTCATAATATGTACACCAGACGATTATGTCTTACAGTGATTACGCCTTGGTGTTATAGATAGCGCCAATTGTCATTCTTTTGAATTCTCCATCCTTTTTTTTTTTGGAGGGGGGCTATCACATTTTAAAACTACTTTTTGTTACTTTAAAAAACATTCTTATTCCAAATGAGAAATTTTCTGGTAAGAATACATAACTGGTGCTGCCATCTATTATTCAAATTTTGAGTCATAACATTCACTTGGAAATTACCTCTGAAGACGAAGAAAATTGTTCAAGGACCTTACAAATCGAGTCAACTTTCTTCAAAATTTGGGAATAGAGAGTAAAGCTAAAGAGATATAACTAATCCAATGCAATTAGTAATTCGTTCAGAATGCGCTAATATGTTCGTCACTTTTCGTCTGCCCATTACAAGAAATTTGGATATCATCGAGCTGCTTCGGCAATGCTATTTCAGAACCCTTCAGCTCATGGGGTTTAGTTGCATCTCTTGACGCGAACCAGATATGTCGAACTTTAGACCTTATTTGAGGCTAAAAGTATTTTCCTATACGTTCTATAACATTTCATTATTTCACTCCCAACTCCAGGGAAAAACACTCACTGTATAAGTCACTTTAAACTATAAACCATTGATTTTGAGATTTTTAAAATTCGCAATTTAATCGGATCATCATAACAGGTGTAGTAATTTTAAGCAGAATTACAGTGGCATTGCTACTAAATTACCCGTAGACAAATTATTTACTATTTTTAATTACAAAATACTACAGCTTCATTATAATAGAAACAGAACCAAACTACCGAAAACAAATGTTTATCATGCAATGCAGTTACTAATACCGGATTCGGAAAACGTAAACACGCATGCAGCAATTAAAAAAATCTAAAGTGTAAAGTTGCACACAAGGGATTTTTTCAGAAGGTAAAATCTTATAATGCATTCGAAAATGAATATTTTAGGTATTGCTAATTAATTTTTTCCAAGCAGAAGGAAATATTATTGCTAAAAATTGCTAAAATATAAGCGTTTTCTCATAGAAGCAATTTTGATTATTTATATACTTAATTACTGAATGAAAATGCATTTTTCCACATTTTGTTTTTAATTCTTATGTGTTATGTATTACAGTTTCAATAGTTATTTTTCAACTAATACTAAGCTTATTTACATAGTTTTCTCTCACGCACTTTCTTTTTTTAAATCTAAGCAATATTAAAAGATAACACAGAGCAGTAAATACTTCTTTTAAGAAAGTATTAAATAAGTCCGATGAATATGGCTATAACATTAAAAAAATGTATGACCTAATTAACATAAGTAGAAAAGCATTCCACACACTGCATATAGTCTACTATCCTGAAACTATTCTATTCTACTATTCTGTGAACTATTGCTTAGACATTAAATTAATGATAACCATCTGTATTACATAAAAAAAGTACATAAAAATTAAGTACAAATGAAAATAAGATATTTTCAAAGATTATTTACGGTTCAGTTTTACAGCCTGTTAAAGACAAAGCTGTACTGCTTTATCTTACTTAGCTGAAGAAAGTAGTTTATATGTTTTAAGTGAATAAAAATATAATTTTATCAATTCCATTTTAGAAAATAAAAATATTTTTAAGCATACAATTTTTCTGAAATGAAATATGATGAATGAAGAAATAGAATAGCCTCTCTTGTATTACTACACTTAATCTTTAATGCACATATGGTCTATGGGGGAGGGGAATATCTGGATTTTTCAAAATGCAGGAGGGCTTGCAAACCAAGTTCATCTAATTACTTAGAAGTCTATTATATACTTTTGCTAAGAAACAGATCTTTCATTCTGTGATCTCCTAAACATTCTTTTATTGCCTTTATAATTTTATTTAATCATACTCAGAAGAAGAGATCAGTAAAATGAAATCAATTTCATATACATGGAAAGAAAATTCAAATTTTCCAGGAATCTTATGTACTGTAGTTAGGGATAAAAAAAAGTAAATAAAACTAGTGCAATAAACAGTACTTTCTACAAGTACTCAATTCTTCAGTTCTTTATGGTAAATTTTTGTTCTATTTATGAATTCCTTAGTTATGCTCTCCCAGTTGGCAAAGATAAGTGTCACAGAGTAAGATATAGGTTTTCAAATATGAAAACTGGACAGCAAAGTGCAATGAGCCTCTACAACTTCGGCAAAACTACTACTTCAAAATATTTCTAGCTTAGGAAACCAGTTTTTAAACTGTACCTATGATATATAGAACTAAACTCAGCAGTGCAACAGTTATAGTTGGCCATGGCCTGCAGTGTTCTGATATCTGCTTTGCTGCTGTACCTATGATATATATTCAGGTACTTTCCTGAAGAGTTTGAATATAAGACAGTTGAAGTGTTGGCTACACAGATCAAAAAGACGACGACAATAAAAGTGAAGGCAATCTTGTGCTGCTACAATTGATGTGTAATTAATTACCTATCATGATCATGTAGCTTCCAAACTTGAAATATGAAAAACTGAGAAATTCCAGGAAAATTTTGAGCTTAAAAAAAAAAAAAAAACTACTATACAAGGTGTTTACTATGGGTGTTTACTATACAAGGTGTTACAAACTATACAGTGCAGTTTTAAAAGTTAGCATTAAATCAATGTATTATTTTATATGGCCCAACCTCATAGCACAAACAGTGGCAACTGTCCATGTTTCTAATGCATTAATCACAATACTTCAATTATGTACAACCTTAGTCACACAATGCACATCTACACAGTAATCAAATTCTTTTCATACTCGATGTAGCATGTCTGCCATGAGTGCAGTGCATGCTTTATCCATCCTCAAGGGACATATGCATTGGTAGTACATAAACAAACCACCAAAGAAAGAAACTGCATGGTGTTAAATCTGGCAAATGGGGTAGCAAAAAGGGAAGGCTGTTGTCTGCTGTTGCAGCATATCCAATCCAGCATTGGTGAAGAACATGACTAAGAACCTCTCATCCATTCCTGTGAAAATGACACGGATTCTTGTGTGGTCAGTCTTTTCTAAACTGTGCACAAAACTCAAGCTTCACTGTAAACACAGACCTAAACATCTTAAAAGAGAGCACACATAAAATCTTATCCTGCAACAACAGCATTTCGGAAACTCACACTGTGGCTGTGCAGTAAGCATGACAAGCAACAACAGGTTGCGCATGACAAAGTTGGACAGTTGCCAACATTTACACTGTAGGTTTTATCACAGGTAAGGTAATAGACTGATTTTATATTCATTTATACAACATCATGTTTATAGTATCACACTGTAAGGCATGAAAGCATTAAAGTACGTCAGGTATTAAAACTATTATGATATGATTCTGAAGTAAAATATATTAATATATATTTAGATATTCTAATTTTTATTTTCTTTTACTAATTTCATTTTATAATTTTTAGTAGAAAAGAAAAGTTCTCATTTACAAAAATAATTTGTAAATATGTCATCATATTTTAAAGATGATGAAAATAAACTCTGAAAATAAACTTAGCAATGTACAATATATTGATGTAAAACGAATGCAAATAATAACTGATTAAACACTGCTTAAAACCTCACAGAAAAATTTACAAATCTGTACAGTAGCTTAAAATAATTTACATCAAATAAAATTAAACAAACAAAGGATTGGAAATCACTAGGAGTAGGAGAATGGAATTTACACAACTTAAGTTTCATTAATTTAATAAATTTCATTCAATTTTTCTTAGTACAGGATCAAAATTAAAAACAGGAAGATTCTGTGATTTATGGGAAGACTGAGATATGTGATGAAAAATCATGAGTTTAAATATCTGATATTTTCAGCTAAGCTCATAAAAGTAAATTATAAGATATAAATGCAAATGCCTGGCTACAGATCTAGCCAAAAGCAAGACTATACATTTCCTAGATGATTTTACAATGAATTTTAATAAACTGATTTCTACTATAAATAACACAGCCTCATTTGAGACAGTTGGCAGCTTTAGTTTCACAGCTGAGCATAACTGAAAAAAGTGAACAAACATGCTTGTTTATTACAAAAGATTCAGCAATATCCTGCAAACAAATATAATTCCTTCTCAAAAATTTAAGATTTAGTTATGATATCACTTGTTTGACTATATGAATTGGAAAAGCATGATGCAGATTACAGAAAGCTTTTCAATTATGAGAAGTTCACATAATATACAATTTATTAACATATCCCAGGGAAAAATTTAACTGAATTTGTTGTGCTTCAAAGCAAATCTAAAGTGATCACTATGACTCCAAAATTGTTCCAAGAACAAACACTATTCCTAAAATTCTGCTGATACAAAAGATAGCAAGTAATAATAGATAAAAATGTTCAGACAAACTTTAGAAAAAAAAAATTAACTCAGATAACTTGGAACTGAAATGATAAAGATCTGTATTTATTTTGAAGATTATCTGTAATTTAAGAACAATACTAGCTGCATGGGAAGCTAGCTATACATAGCACTTTTTTCATACTATAATGAATGCATTAGTTAGTCTTGAAAATAGTTTAAATTTTGTATCTTTCAAATGCACTGCAAGAAAGAAATACAAATATAATCATAACTGAAATAGTTCTTTGGTTCAGCTGTTGCATCACTTACATTTTACAACTGTCCTAAGGAAACCTCCCAAGCACACACTACTGAAAATGAAGCATGGAAAATGCATTTTAATTGAAATTGCAATAACATCATTAGTATTAATTATTTTCCTTTATGTGAGATAATTTTTCCTGACACTGAAATTATCATGCTTAGCATAAGACACTTCTTTAATATATTAAATTTCCTACTAAATGGTATGCTATGCTTAAGAAAATACCAATATACATTCCTCTGTATCATGTCACATACCTCACAGAATACCTGATTCTCTGTATCATGATTATACAGTTCTGCACAAGCCTTCCACTGCTGTAAATGAGATGGTGCAATGTGTGTGATGTCTAATACTAATGCCTGTTTTGTCTCTTCAGTTTTGTACACTTATCTTGGGAATATAGCTGAAACTCAGGAAGTCTGATAATGTATGTTCCAATCAACTTACAAAACAAAAAATTTCAAATCAGTCAATCAGCTGCTGCCTGCATGATTGAAAAATGTACTCATAAATGATACATGTAGTTCAGATTAAAAAACTAATTTAAAAACCGTGTAAATCATTATGTCCTCATTATGAAAATAAATAAATTATCAAAATAAATATAGCATATCCAATAGATATTATATTGATATAGCTATAGTTTTGAGCTTATTTCTCTCTTTATTGCTTCTTGTCCAGTCAAATTTATTTTATGCAAATTCTACAAATTAAAGAGATTTAAAATTCCTATTTAAAAATTAATTAAGAAGACTTATAAAAACATATTCATCTATAAAAGTTAACATACATTAAACTATAATTAGAGGACAGAAGATTAATGTACAATTTTATTCTAAAGCTCATAATTGAAAACAAAACAATGTTATTATTTTCAGCAAAATTAATAGAATTCTACACTAAAAGATACAATTTATTTAATTTCAGGATTCCATGTTCCAGCTGCTTTCCTACGTTCATACACCATTCTATGCTTCTGTTTCATGTAACAATCTTTCACGTGAGCATAAGCACCAAGATCACCATCTGTAAAAACATTAAAGCATTTTATCAATGTTTCTTCTTTCATTACTATGAACATGCCCAAAAATTTACTGAAAGTACAACCTGAATTAGATGGATATTTTATAGGAACTGTTCCAGAAATATAATTCAGCATCAAAGATATTTATAAAATAGAAAACAAAGGAAATACAAAATGACATAATAAAATATAAATTAAATTAGCCTCACAACAATACAGGGTAGGAAATAATAATAATAATAATAATAATAATAAAACTTAATATGCATGAAATAACATAGCAAAATTCAATGCCTACAAAAAAATTGTTTTTGAAAAATAATTTAAATGATAAAATGTGTATTTAGAAGAATTCAATTAGCAGAATGATAATGTACACAATTTTGTTTTAATGCAGCAGATACATTCTCATGCAACGAGGATAATGTAAAATATAGTGTGTATAGAAAAGTGGAAAATTGGTCCCCGATGCAAAAATCAAGCATAAAATTTAGGTTCTTTTCAAACAAATGACATCAAAACATTAATCTAGTCAACAAAAATTCTTATGCCTTTGTGATAAAATTTATGAAGATATCTGAGCATGTGTATGTTATGGTCAAAGTGATTAATAAGTTATTATCAAAAACAACAGTTAATATTGTTCTAGTGAATAATTTATGAGAACTTATCAAATTAACTGGTTGTTTTTAATCATTTCCAATAATGAACAACAAATGTAATAATTTTCAACCAGCTCAGTTTGAGATTTGCCATAACACATATATTTTCTCTGTGTCAGTGCTTCACCATTGTGAAAACATACGATAGCTATTTTTCGAGTACTCAAGTTTATTTTTGTCTGTTTGGAACGCTCACAACTATTTTTCACTGGACAATTTCAATTCTTTTATGCGTTGCGTCATGTCAACTTAATGTTGCTTTCATTGCCATTCGACTAGTAGCGACAAAATTTTTTCAAATTTTACTGTATTTGCAAGCACAGTGGATGATGACTTAGAAATCATGAAGCCAAGTTTTGATGATCCACGTTCCAATCGACAAAGGAAAAAATTATCAGTCACAGGTATTCCTTTATAACAGTTTCCTACAACACTGATTTGTTTTTACACGATAAAAAAATCACAGAAACTCTCATATAGCACAGAACATGGTTTCATTCTAGCATGTTAATGAATATGCATAAACCTCTTGTAATATTTATGCACACACTTTGATAAGACAATTCTTATTCTAAACACTTACAAGTTACATGTTATGCCATCATGTGTAGTATACAATAACCACCTATTTATCGATACACACAAGAATAAAATAAATTCTGAGAATATCTGCCGTCTTGGGGTTATTTTCTATCATCCATTTGATGCATCAGATTTAAATTTTCCAATATTTTTTTTTATATATATATAATTAAGTTGGCAACTCTAATGTTTGCCATTTGCTATTTGCAGTCACTGAGGTTAATAAAACTGCACTGTGATACAAAATAAAAACAAACTGTTATTGTTAAAACACACTCAAAAAGGAGCCTGGCAAAGTTTTGACTCTAAATGCAAACCATTATCTTAACATGATATCAAACTTTCTGTGGAGTTAATTGGATGGCATAAAACCCAAAAAATGTTATTTTAACAGAACAGTGACACATACAGCTAGTGAAACTATCAATCTGTTAAGACAATATTTCTCTGGTCATCTGATTTCAAATGCTAATTGGCCTTCCAGACACTGACTTGATATCATGAGATTTTTTTCCTTTGGGGTTTTTTAAAGTACAAGATTTAATTAAACCATAAACACTTCTTGAGCTGGAAACAGAAATCCGATGCACTATTGCTGATATTGAGCCAACTAACTTTACAAAAAGTCGTCTTAAATTTGATCAAAAGGTTAGGCTTATGCCAGCATACACATACCAGCCATATGCTTGATATGATATTTCATAATTAATCTCAACATATCTACTTTATAAATCAATACAAATTGACCAATTAAACTAAACAACTGACTTTTTGATAGCAAAAACTAGAATCAAACTCCTAACAGACTTGGAGTGAACATTAGCAATAACAACTGAGTCTTGAGAAGGTTTTAAAACAACATTTTTATTAAATAAGAATTTAAACACAAAATGCCCATCTTATGCTTACAAATCAACCGCCAGGTCATGACACCACTTGTGGTTACATACCATAAAGTAACAGTCCAATTCAAACTAAAACTAAGTCTCAAAGACTACAAAACTGATTTAATGCAAAGTTGACTCAAAAACTTCTCACCACGGTAAATTAAATGTCAGCTGGAATAGTGCAAGGACAAAGGATTACAATCTTATCAGAGATGCAAACCTAGTAATGTGGCCTCAAGAAATAAAAGAAACATTGTCTTAAAATCCAAAATCCTTGCCTTAAAATAATCTCAAATTAAATTTGCATTCTGACAGAGAAACAGAAAAGAAAAATGACAGTAAAGGCTGAAATTACAAATAACTGTTTATGCAAAATAATAGTAGCATTGTAGACAAAAAAATTATTCTGCAGTGGAAATAAAGAACAAAATGCAGAGGAAAAATTAAATTCTTACAGGAAATAAGTGTAATTCCGAAAGATATAAAAGAGGCAGTTCTTTACCAAAACTTAATATTTTTTATTAAACTTAAACACCAAATGAAAACTTAAACACTGAAACAAATTAATTTTCAGAAAAATTAATTTGCATATATGCATATAAAAGACCAGAAAAAGAAATAAATGTACTTTATACAGAAATAAAAAAATAATTTTTTTTTTCAACATTTCAGTTTTTATACTTTTTAAAGTTTATTCTGAGCATTAATTCAGAAAAGCTAGTTCATTTAATTAAGGAAAACGTCATAAAAATATTTCATAATTCCCTTTAATAAAAAATATGATTACATACAACAGTCTCATTATTATGAATTTTTTGTTTATTTCTCCAGCCTGAATAGTTTTCTGAAAAATTGACCACATTAGATAAATATTGAACAAAACCCGACTATTTCTAAATTTTTTTAATTATTGCTGCTTTTATTTTTTTCTCCACATACTATTATGTAAATAAAACACAATATGAAATTTAAAAAAATGAAAATACCAGTATTTTCAATGCAAATTTGCCAGTATTTACAATTCACAATAAATTATAAATAAGAAAAACTTTCCATATAACATCTCCAAGGAACAGAAATTTAATTTAAAATGATCATCAAAAAGGAATTGTCAGATTTTTAAAAAAGAATTTTCTAGTCCTCCTTTGTTTTAAAAACAGTTAAGAAAAAACTTAAATCGCAAAAATGCCAAAATCAAAGGTAAAACTTATTTAAGTATTGAAAAACCAGTTATTGCCATTGATAGCAGATTAATCGAATTATCAAGGGGATAAACCAATCTACCATCAATTAACAACTAAAATAAGAGAGAGTGTTTCCTCTTACTTCCAAGTAAGCATCAAATTATTTATTAGATTCAAATCATAATTCACAATCGATACTCAATCAAAATAAACATATTTGTCCACTTAAACCAAAAGAATCCCATTAAAAAGTAAATAATCTTTACAATTAAAGTTTCTGATTAAGAACACAATTAATCTGAACTAGATGCTTACTTTAAAAGACATATCCCTTACACTCTCTTTTCATTTCAAATACAAAATTAAAAACAAAAGTAAATTCAAGCACAAATAGCTTTAACACAAGTCTTGGGCTTATTAATTTACTTTTAATTACTTTTATATTGAATATATATATATATCAGCACAAACAATGTATCCTGAAAATAAAGGGACTGAGTTGATTATGCTCGTTCAGTGGCCTGCGACTGTGATATTGTGGATAGGAGACTGGTAATTATAATTGAGTCGTTTTCTTGAAAGTGGTTCTGATAAAAAGTGTTAATGATAAATGAATGTAATCTGCTATGAACTTTTTATCTACAAACAGTTCTTTAAAAAAATCTTTCATCATTTTGTCAGTATAAATTTATGTAGTTAATGAAATTACAAATTGCTTTTAAAGTGGTCCACTTTCCTCAAAGACATAATATTTAGTTAAAAAATTATACTATATAATTTCTCTACTTCGTTTTCATATGTATGGCAACACAGTTAATGACTTAAAAATGCTTTGTTTGGAATTTTGGTACTTTGCCTGTTTATTGTACAGTATAAAATTTAGCAATGTATTCAGTTTATTCACGTATTTTGAAGTAAATAAGTATGACTTATTACTTCTAAAATAACTAATAATTGTTAATTTTATTACAAGTGTGCATTTTATATTATATAACATTTGAGAGATTATATTATATAACATTTTGACATTTTATATTACATAACATTTGGAGAAGGAGACTTCTAAACAAATTTGGCACTTATGGAATTGGCGGAAAAATGTATAACTGGCACAATCAGTTTTTATCCCAAAGTTTGGCGAAGACCATATGGAAAGAGTAGGAATCAAATTATAAATGAAGTAAATTAAGTCTACCTCAAGGAGCAATTAGCAGCTGCACCCCTTTAACATTTATAAACATAACCAAGTAAAAAAGCATTAAAGGTATTAATGTCTGTACATTTGCAGATGATGTAGCTATTTGGACAGAAGCAGAAACGTCCAGAAAATATGTGAAGACCAAAGGAAAAAACTTAAAATTATACTGAATAATGCACTTGAAGTCTTGCAGACCTTGTCCAAAGAGAACAATATGATTATAAATAAGAACAAAACAGTTTATCAGTTCTTTTCTCTGAGACACATGAATACAGACTTTGAAATGAAAATAGCTAATGCTACTCCTCAAAAAAGCACCAGTACACATACCTAAGTGTAGTGATGGACAACAAATTAAACTTTACTAATCATGTGAATACCGTTATAGAGAAAGTAGAGCAAAGATCTTCAATTTTGAATAGACTAGACTTCAACTTTGAATATACCAAATGGGGAAACTGACAGACTAAATAAAACTTACAACACTTATATTAAACCTATTTTCAAATATGGAAGTGAGTTGTTAATCTCTACCACACAAGGGAAGATTGACTCTTTGGAAAGAGCCGAAAGAAAAGCTCTTCGGATTATCTCAGGAGCGATGAAAACTACCCCGATTACAGCTACATAAAGCCATACTTCACACCCACCAATTGCTACTAAAATCACGAAACATGCAGTTGGTACATTTGTTAAAATGAAAGCATTGCATACAGCATAATGGATGAAAGAACGCAAACCAATGAATTGTAACAAAGTCACGGTTAATCCCCTTGAATATATTCATATCAAATAGCAGCTAGATGTTAATGACTTGGGAAAGAAAAACATTTCTGATGCAATATTAAAATCAAACACATCATGTGTGTTATATGAACAATACTTTGAACCTGAATGGACTAGAGTGTACACCAATGGCTCTAAAATACAAGACAACATTGGGGCTGGTATATACAGTTAACTTTTTCCCAACGTACTCCTGTGGACACTTCCTGTCAAATTTTGATGCTGAGATTCTTGCAATCTCACTGGCTCTGGAAGACCTTAAGATCAATTGTTTCTCCCAAGCAGTTATTCTAGTAGATTCCAAAGCAGCCAATCCAGGTTTTAGTTATAAATCATGATACAGATACCCAGATTATCTCAGAAATAAGACAAACCTTGATCTTTCTTTATAAACACAATAAAACAATAATTTTTCAATGGATCAATTCACATGTAGGTATCGACGGCAACGAAAAGGCACACTCACTATCCAAGAAAGGAACACTTGAGCCACAAGACAGCAAATCACTTCGTCCAGAGTCACTTAAAAAGCATAGTTTTGAGAAAATAATGGATACTCTCAAATCTGACTATGCAACAAAATCAACAGGCAAATCGTGGGCTAACAATCAAGACACATGGAGAACATTTTGTCAAAAACCCCATAAAGAGGCTGTGGCAAACTTCAGACTGCAAACAGGCCACGATTGCATGGCACATCATCTTAATAAAATTGCCATCCTTCCATCTAGCATATGTCAAATTTGCAATTCAGACATCATGAATGCAGAGCACCTTCTTTTATGCCCAGAACTAGATAAAGAGTCTCAGAAACATGGTGAGATAAGTAAACTGGAATGCCAGAGCTTTCATGAACTCCTTGTAAAGATTACATCTCTTACATTCCTTTCCTTGTTGTTTAAATTTTTAACTTTTTACTGTTCTTCCCATGTTCATTTATTCTGATTCTTACTTTTAATGTTTGTTCTTTTTTAATATTTACCATTGTTCTTGTGTGATATTCGAGCTGTTTTATATGTTTGGACTGACCTTTCCAATAAAGCCATATGTAACAACATTTGAAATGGATGTTGTCACCTTAGAATCGGACAGTGATTGTGGCAGGTGTTTATAATATGAACTCTAGTTTGATACATTTCTTTCTACATTTTAATCATCCCAATGAACAAAAAAATAATAATAATAAAAAAACTTAGATATGATGAAAACAATACATATTTCAATAAAAATTTTAAGAGAATCATATAACCAATTTTGAGTTCAGAAGAGAATAATATTTCAGATGGCAATGAGTCAGATTCTACAAAACAGAACAATAATGTAAATATGCAAAAGATCAGAAAATGAGCGGAATAGCAGGAAAAAATATTACACAAATACAACATAAAATTATTCCAGTTAAAACATTTCAAAACATAAAGTGCAACTGCTCAAAAATGTTCCAAACTCTTGCTAGTGAAGCTGAATGCAAAGCAAATTTTGACACATTTTGGAACCTGGCATATTTTAATAAAAGAATATATTTCTCTCCAGAGCTGTTCAATGATATAATGTAAAAAGAAATTATACTGGAACATAAAGAAAATTTGCATATTTACACCACTTAACTGTTCCAACTAGGAAAATTTTGGTTTGCAAAAACATTTTTGTAAATATTTCGAAAATATCAATAGGGCGAATAAATCGGATTTTAAAATTTAAAGATACTGAATTGGATATGTGTGGGCACACACCAGGATACTCTAGAATCTCGAAATAAAATTTATAAAGGAGCACATCCAAAAGTTTCCTAGAGCCATTATATCAGATCGCATAATCCTAAATGAAGATATTTAGACCCTGTGTTGAATGTCTCGAAAATGTATGAGTTACATCTACAAACATATGAAGAAAGTAATATTTATGCAGTTAAAAATGTTATATATAGACGAATTTTTAAAAAAGAATTCAAATTACATTTTCATGAACAGCAAAAAGACACATGTTAAAAACATGATTTTCTAAATTAGAAAAAAAAGAATCCTGAAACAATGCTGAAAATTCAAGCATTACAGAAGAACATGATGTTTACATAAAAAATGCTGAATCAGCAAGAAGCTAAGATTTTGGCATCACAAAATTCAGATAGATATTCCGCTTTTTCCTTTGACTTGCAAAAGGCATTACATTACCCAATCTTGTCACCACAAATTATAAAAATAATATGTATGTTTTAAATAAGGTATTTCACAATTTTCATGATGCTAACATTAGTATGCATGTAGGAGATGAAACTATTGCATGTAAGGTTGCCCAAGAAATTGCTTTGTGTTGTTTGAAGCATTTGGAAAATGTAACTCCGCAACAACATGTAATAGTGTACAGCGAAATGTGCATTGAACTAAACAGGAATTTAAAATTTACTTTAATGTGGTTAGAGTTGTGCAGTCCTCTCAAAATACATAGAAATCATTGATCATAAATTTTATACTCTGGACATTTTTATCTACCAAATGATGCCAATTTTGGAGCTATCGAGATAACCATAAGAAAAAAAATTACTGTACATTCCTACAGATTATTATATCATCATACAACAATGCTGTCCAAACATAAGAAATCTATTTCACATGAAATGAAACAAAACCATGATGCAAAATAAGAAGATGGAAAAATACTAATAGTGAAGAGGTAAACTGGCTGAAGATATTTTGGGTAAGGGTTTTATAAAACAAACCAGATACAATGCTGCATAAAACTTCATTTGATGAAAATGAGGAGTTTGAAACAGCAGATATATCCCCAACATGAGGAAGACGATGAAAATTTGAAAATATAATACTAGTACCTTCATATCATCACACCAAGCCCATCACATTAAAAAAATTCAATCATATGATGGATTTATTACATTATATTCCTCCAATACATCATGACTATTTTAAAAAACTTTCCCATAACGATAAAAATCAAAAAGGGCACATTTGTAATTAAGTTGAAAATAAAGTAATTTAAATGGCATTACCTCTAGAAATATCTAAAAAAAACTTTTCATTTATTTATTATTATTACTATTTTGGTTTGAATCATCTGAAATCCTGTACTTAATATTTCATAAATGTATGATTTTCACATTTCGTTGACTTTGGTGTAAGTCCGTTTGAGGTCAATAAAAGTATAAATTTGTTTTGACTAATACTTTAAAAATGATCACATTAAAAATTTTAATTAATTTAATATCTAAAAAGCATAAAATGAGCATATTAATTTATACCAATATTTTTCAAACCATTCAAATGAAAACCCTTCAATATCTCCATATAATATAAAATGGACTTACACCACTTTCAAGGAATTTGGCATTTTTAGGGACTGTGACTTGAAATGTTTAAAAATCACTGATATAAGTGATCACTGAAATTTACCAACCGAAAGTAACAACACATTTTGTGAGATAACAGGTTCAAAGATTACACGCATGTGTTCAAAAAAAAAAAAGTGCTTTGATTCTAGCAGACCTATATCAAAATGCTGAAATTATTTTTCTTTTTCCATTACAGTTCGTTCTGTGCTCGAATTTTGAAGTGGTAAGTGAATCGAATAACCGATACCACCTATCATAACTAAAATTACAAACAGATGAAAAGCCATCCTAAATGAAATACAAACAATGTAAATGGGTGGTTTCCTTTTTTACTTATTAGCAATTAGAAACTGATTCTTGTTCAATAAGAGTTCATGCATGTGTGAATGTAAATTAGAATTCCATACATCAGTTAATTACACTGGCTTTGATGGGATGAAAATGTGAATCAGCCATACAGCTATATGCAACTTGTGGACTGCAAATTTAACCACTTACTTTACATCATCATACAGATCTGCAAATAATTTTCTCACTGAAAATCACTCTGCATCTGCAACACTAATGTTCCTTTATTTATCAAGACAAATAATTTTTGTAAATCATTCCAAATCCAATACTTTTACATTTTGACATTGATAAATCCATGGTTTATAAAATCTTCAATTTATCACAAATTATGAAAAACATTTCTTCACCTGATTTAAGTGCAATGATTAAAAAAATATTGTTACAAATTTTGTATTTATTTAGCTATTTTTAGTAGAATTGTAATTAAATTTGTTTTATTTTGCCGTTCAATGCAGCGCTTGACAAAATTTAAGAAAAAGCTACGCTGGAAAAGTAAAAATATAAGAAAGCATTATACATATAAGAAAGCAAATATAAGAAAGATTTAACATTTAATAAATGGATATCTCGCAATTGCTTTTGCTATCGAGAAAAATTGAGCAAATAGATTTTACCAGAATATTCTTGTGAATTATTAAAAAACTTAAAACATTTCAACTCAGTTGTTGTTATTATGCGAACTGTAGTTGCTTACTTAGTGTTGTTATTCATTGTAGCGAATTCGAATTAGCTTCTCTGTTTTGAATTGGATTCCGTTTAACGTTTCAGATATTGTGATATTGTACGAATATCTCTGAGGAAATATTTCAACGATTTGTTTTATTTCTTGTAAAAAGAATAAATTTTATTAACTTTTTATCGACTTGTGCATTCAATTCATTACGAACACGTACGAACACAACAATATTAATTAGGTGACTTTTTGAACTAATTTTTTATACATCAAAACAAGCATACACAAGGAAGGTTTTGTGTTTCACTGATTACATGATTTAAATTTCTGCTGGATTTAATGTTTTTCTTGTGGTATTATAATTTCATTCAGGGAAAATGGGCTACTCCAATAATTTAGGTAGCTTCCAAAAAAAAATTTTTTTTTTCTCAGAGCAGAGAAAAGGCATATTACTAACCTACAAAAAATTTTTAATTCTATTCATTTTAAAAATCACCTATATTTCTAAAAATATACTTACATTTAATAAAATAGTTCAGCAAAGCTTCTTTATGGTCATCAAATATTTTTTTGCATCTTTCTTGAGACTCATAACCTTCATATTTTACACAATCAAGTTTCCTTCGCCCTAAAAGGGCTACTATATGACCATCAACGGCCCTAATACAGAAATATGTATGTTATAAAATTTAGATCAAATATCAATACAGTCATAAAATTTTGTTTATATTTATTTGGCACATATGTACAAAACATCTACAAAAAGAAGTGAATATTAATTACATTTTTTCAAGAAAAGTCATATTAAGGGTTAATTAATAATGACAATAATATTTTTCATAATTATTAATAATATTTTTCACTTTCACCATATATTAAAGATGATACATTATAAACTGCATGGCATAAGAGTCATATTCAGACTCTTTCTTTAAAACACGTCTCCTTCTCGAAAATACATATTTATAACTATGAATAAAAATTTTTATGACTGCATATGATCTCTTAAGGCAGTGGTTTCGCACTCAGATTGCATGTGGACTGAACATACAATTTGAAACCAGCTAACAAGACAAATATATATATATATATTTTTGACAAAATAATTAGAATTAATAAATTTTAAACTTCGCTTACTAAATTTTATCAAAACACACATAAATAATAATAATAATAATATCATAAGAGAAAATATTGCAAATTTATATTTATTTTCCATTTGAAATCTGAAGTTAGATTTCCTACCTTGTTGGCTACACATTGTAATTCAAATATATTGACAGCAAAATGATAAATCTTTAGACTGATATTTATTTCAATTAATCATACTCACATATTATTCCATCGACCATGAAACTGTTGCCAAGCAGCACGATTTAATGTCAGTTATGGATAAGCAGTACAACATACTCACAACATCTGTGCTTTTGTTAGATACAAATCCTACTGATTCTTGATAAGCCATGTTTTATCTTTATGAACAAAGATTTAAATTAACTGTTATTGTCACATTTTTTTCTTTGCATTAAAAAAATGTCTACAGGCATATTAAAAGTCCGAGTCTTTCCTTCTACAGAACAGCAACCAGCGGATTATCTTCAAATAAATGAGATCACACCATCAAAAGAAGTATATATCAATCATTAATTATATGGTTAACTGAATATGGCTGACCAAACAGTAATAGACTGGAGAGGGTCAAATACTGTTTGTTTATTAAATAAAGAGGCATCAGAATAGCAGATAATATTCATGGTTGATGGGATAATACATGAAGTCCATTCAATAATTCTAGCATGTTTAATTTATTGTTACATAACTTACTTTTACAGAAAATAAACAAACTATAACAACTTTTTTCAGATAAAATTTTACAAGTGGGACAAAATTTGAGAATAATTAATAAAAATTTAGTCTTTTTTTTTTTCTTCTTATTTATTATTTTTTCCCCTTGAGAATTGTAGATACTCATCGGCCAACAGGGCTCTTTTCTTATCAATTTTCAACTGTGAAAAAAAGGTGCTCATATATAAATGTATTCCCAAACAAAGTGATTATTCTTAGTGTAAAAATTTGTAACAGAGGGAACTTACATTTTGGAATATATGAATAAAATTTAAATCAAGTCTGCATCTTTGAATCTCTAAATAAGATTTAAATGACAGAGCAAATTAATTAGCTCCATTTATAGATTTTCTGATGCATTATTCACACTCGTTTTTAACAGTGATGAAAATAATGTAAACTTGAGAATCAAATAACTAAAATCTTCAAATCTTTGTTGCACCACATTCAGAACAGAAACATAACTGAAATATATTCGTGGGCCACCCAAAACTGTTTGGGATCCACCACTGTCTTAAAACGTTTGTTGCTGCCTATCATCCACTGGCACACGATACGGCATTACTTCTTAAGAGCCAATCGCAGGCTGGCTTGTGATGTGGGATGGTGTCTCAGATGCCAATCATGCACTGGTGCCAAAAAAGTAACACCTTTTCATTTATTCTCCAGTTTAATTGGCATTATGTTTTGAGTATGCATATTGATATTGCCGTCAAGATTAGAAACCACTAGTACATGTACGCAGTTCCAAATTAAAGCAAATTTTCATTTTGAACTTGAAATATATAGTTTATAATAATTTCACTGTAGTTACTCTGTAATAAATTCATCTGTACTACATTTATTTGTTTGTGATATGGATTTATACACACATAATGCACATTGTTACTTTTTGCCCTTCTTTTGATTAATTTTTGCTGCACCACTGCAGAAATAATTTTACCAAGCAATCAGCATGATACATATAATCATCTTTTTCTTACTTTTTACCATATTTTTTATAATAAGTAAGTCAGTATATGGATGCAGTCTGTGTCAGGGAAATAACTAACAACATAGCTCGCATGACAAGCAACAGAAGTGTTAAGATATGCCTATTGTGCATTCTGATTTTCTAAAGATAGGGTTGTTACACCTGCTTCGAATAGTCTTTGTTAAGAATGCAAAGAAATATATGGGAGAAGATAACAGACTAGTATTGATTGCTATTCAAATAGCTTAAATATGGATGATTAATTATTATTCAGTTAAAACTTACAGAAATTATTATTATTTTTTTTAATTAACCCTGAAATTTCGAATACCTGATTTATATATACTACAAGATTCATTATGTTGTATATAAAATAACATTTTACGTGCATTAAAACAGGACCAAAAAATTCGTTCATCATATCCGAGGGTTCCCTTTAAACCAGATTCACTGTTTGACTGCATATATAAAGCAAAATATGCTCAAAAGTGTTCATAGTTATTAGAAATAGAAAAATTTCTTAAAATAATATAAAAACACAACTATGAACTGCATACCTGTCACGTTTGAATTGTACTTGAGCTTCATACATGCAGAGAACATCTCCCTCATAGCATTCATCAATAGTAGGGACTCTTGGATACTTCCTATGGTAATAAGGATATTGCTTCTGATTGGGCAAAACAATAGTTTCTGCAAAAGAAAGGAAAAAGTAACAACAACAAAAAAAAAAAAATCTGAAAGGTTTCAGATTTTAATTACGTCCACAGGGGCATTTATTTAACATTTTGTGTGTTATCTTTATTTATTAAATACCACGTTCTTCGTACTTAAACCATAAAATTCAGTTCAACAGCAATATCGCAAAATAATTTTAAATTGAGCATATCTTTAGTAAATACCATGTTATTCGCACTTAAACCATAAAATTCAGTTCAACAACAATATCGCAAAACAATTTTAAATTGAGCATATCTTTAGAAATTTCGGTACACACTCTCACGGGCTGGAGATAAAAATGTTTTTCTGTACAATGGTGGTATTGCTGGATTTGAAATCTTTGAGTTTGTTAATGAAAAATTCGTTAAAGTTTTAGAAAATATTGTTACGAATTTCACATTTATTTGGCTATTTATTTAGAATTTCCTTTTTATTTTCCCGTGCAACGCAGATGATTTTTGAAGAGAAAGATACATTAAAAAAAAAATAAATAAATAAGCAGTAAATTGAAAAAAGAAACAACACAAAATGCCAAAACGAAAGTAATAGTCCTTCGGCATTCAAATCCCTTTGGACTAAAAAGACTATTTTACAAAAAATTTATAAAATTATCTACACTTTTTTTTAATAGTTCCCTAATTATGCATATCTTCAGAAAGCAAACATGCTGATACATAAACTATTTTCCTCTACTTTTAACCTTTAACTACTACATATTTCTGAATATAAGTCGATCTGTGTTTAAGTCAAGAGTGCCCTTTTTCTTTAAAACTTTACCTACTATTCAAAACTGATATAAAGCAGAAATGAAAAGCAAAAAAATATTCATGCAATGTTCAAACATGTTGGCATGAGAGTGAAAATCTTGCCAAGCAGTAAAATTGGTGGAATATTTTCCAATAAATTTGCTTTAAAATAAGACAGCAGATATTAATAATGATAGTTTTAACTCTGGAAAACTGAAGGTAGGCCATTTTTTCCTTTCACTTATTGTCTTGGTATTTATGGTAGTCTTAATTTTCTGTGCAACTTTATTTTTTGTCTAAAAGATGATCAGGAGCAGAAATTCTTCTATGAAAAATTTCAAAATACAGGTGATTGCCTATGATGAACGTTCTAACAGTACGCGTGGTCGGCATTTCTCCGCAAATGTAAAACAAGTTCAAGAGTGGAGAAAGTATGATGCAAATTTCACCAACATCAGAATTTTCATTTTGCAATGATGCAAAATAGCATTACACACAATGTTGAAAATAAAATACCTGATTTTCACCAAATAAATATCTCATTTCATTTAAAATTAATTTTTTTCATAAATTTTAGAAATGTAAACTAAAGCAATAGAGCAATATTACCACTTCCACCCGCTCTCAGAAAAGGTACCAACTTTTTTTGTGACATTAGCAAATCTGTATATACGTCGAACCCTATAATTTAGCTTTGGAAAAAAGTTCAATAATTCTCAACTTATACATGAAAATACATGATAGTAACTTTCACTATTTGCGATGCAACAAAAAACATAGCATCTGAGCAAAATAATTTTTCTGTAATTAAGAATATAATAAAATCAAAAGTTAAACAGAAAATTTTATGAACTATGAAATTTTCAGTTAACATTTACTCTACAGTACCCCTTGCGAATAGTTTCTTTTTTGATGCCACTAAGGATTCGCACCAATTTCAAGATGGTGCCGATCCTTCCACCTGCTGCACAAAACTAAAAGAGGAAGTCAAACACTTACACAAACTCGGTGTCCACGCACATATCGACCTATTTTAACTTTAAAAAAATCACAGAATTACACAAACTAGGCATTGCGCACTACCTTAACTTTGTCCATCTACACATCGACTTATTTTAACTTAAAAAAAATCCCAGAATTGCACAATCTTCGCATTGTGCAGTACCTTAACTTTGTCCTGGTACACATTGATCTATTTTCACTTAAACAAAATCAGGAAGCTAAAACAAAGTTAATACTATCATGATAACCAGAAAAAATTTGTCACTGTCTTAACACATATGAAAAAATTACCAAAAAATACACAAACAAAGAGTAATAAATAAGAAAAAATACATATTTCCTAACATAAAAACATTAAATAATAAATCTTTTAACAAAAAATTAACACACAGACACCAATAAATAAATAAAATGTCAATTTTTTAACATACCTTTCCATAACGTGCATATGTTCATGCTTCTCACCATCATCTCCTCCATCCTCCACATAAGCAATTCAATTAAAATATTTCGGCTCATCCTCTGTATGGTGGATAAATACGTATAACAGCGTTCAAGAAAGTCATAAATATGCCTTTTTTCCCCTTCTCCTTCTTACACCACACATATTCGGCCAAATAATAATTCATCCTTCATTTTCCTCCTGGCTAAATCGCGTTTAATTGCACTCCACATTCCTTCTATTTTATGCACTTCTTCCAGCAGTCAGAAATTATAGTCGTATTCAGAATAATATATACTCATTCATAACACAAAGCAAACTTCAGACGACCTTTCAGGCACCACTTTCATAAAACATTATGCACATGCAACCAAACACAGCAACTGAAAATCCCCTTTCTTTACAAAAGGGTTACTATTACAAAAAATAGCCAAGATCTCAATTTATGGCAAAACATTTGGCGATATTTGCACAATTTTCTCCAAGGCTAGTTTCACCAACATGATCAACAGTAGGGTAATTGAAAAACCTATTTCACGCAGCGGATTCCAGATTTCACGAACAACTAATACCACTTGGCTATTTTTTCAGACAGAAACCAAAGGGTACAATAGAGTTAATTTCAACCAAATTTTCTAAACTGCGACTTATAATTCTGAACTATGACTTATGAACTATGATTTTACACTAAGAAAAAATTGTTACGAACTATGAAAAAATAAAATGAAAACAAAAACTCAAAATGCTTCATTTACTTAACTGCATAAATAAAATGTCTACTAAATATTCTGAAGAATAAGCTTATTTACAAATTAAAAAAATAATAAAAGGTAAAAATGTATTGAAACAGTAACTGAAAATATATTTTCAAAAAAAGTTCCTCATTAAAGCATTCAATGTGCTTAGTCATAAAAATTAGCAAATTATTGCCCAGTTTGTAACATGAAATTTTAAATATTGATTAACTAAACACTTTTTAGCACATAATATATATTACATAATATTTTGACTTGAAACTAAAAACAACAACAAAATCCCTCCAAGAAATCCTCAAGTCTAGAAGAAGTCAAATTTTACCATTTTTTCAAAGCATTTATTACATGCCAACTTTCAGCTCCTCAAAACTAGATGCTTTCAACACTGCACACATATTCTGCTGTCTTTCTTGAATACATATAGAAAATTTTACATTTTTAGAAGTTAAAAATATTTTTACAAATTTAACAAGCAATTCATAAAGCTGATTTACAAGACAGAAATATCTGAAAAACTACTCTTGACCTTTTATCATGAATAATTTCTCAAAGAACTCACAAAAAAAAAAAAAAGAAAAGAAAGAAAGAAAGAAAAAGAAAAAAAGATCACTTATTTTGCTTGGACGCGTTAAATATTGGGTAGCTCAACACATTCATTAACAAATTACACTGAGTTATTAATACTGTAATTTTATGCGAGTCATTATTATTATTTTATGCACTCTTATTTTAGACATTCTATTTCACATGTGAAATGAAACTGAATCGAGGAGATTGTGACCGCATTATGAATCACAGAAATTCATAATACCATTCATTAAAGTATACTCATTAAAATCTTTCCATGCAATCAAATTGTGCAAAAATGTCATCAATACAGTAAACCCTAAACAGAGAAAGTGACTTTTAAAAACAAACTGATCTCAAAATAGTGAACACAAATATTAGCATATACAAATTGAAAAATTTACAACCTGAAGAAATAACAATTTCACTAGTTGGAGATTGTAAAATCACTTTTTTTTCTTTCATTGCTTCATAAAATAAAAAGATTTCTTACAGAAACTTTGTCAGAAAGTTTTATTACAACTCTGCCATACGATAATGAAACTATGATTCAAGATATTTTAAGATTATATCCACCAGAGCATTAGGAAAAGAATAATTTAATATTTAAATTCTACCTAAACTTTGAGGAAAAATAACGCACTTTAAGTTCATTATTAAATCCAAATGAACTTTTGTGAAATGAAAATAATTTTGGAAAATAATGAAGAAAATCCAACACTTTATAATAAATCAGATATCAGACTTCCAGTCAGATATCATATATCAGACTGGAATTATCAAGATGAACGATTTCGGTACATATAAAAATGAAACAAAATGCATTTAATTACTGTACAAACAGCAAAATTTTAGAAAACTTCTGAAAGTCTCTTCTAGGTTCATGTGTCTCTTATGCTACACATAAATACAACGTAAAATACTTGAATACTGAAACTAACTAAAACAATTTTTAAATTCTTTTTTAATCATTCAAAGCACTTTTTAAATTAGAAAATAAGCAAAGAAAGCAAATACATATTGTTATCTTTATGAAGAAAACTTTTGTGAGCCCCAGCAAAATGTAACCACGATTCTAATTACTACTAACACTCTCTCTTACTTTTAATAGATTTTGGTTTCCTATCTTTATGCATTTGTTAAGTAAGCATTAACTTTTTCCAAGGAAAATGTAACTGTTTATTATTTCATAAAAATAATAAAGTATAATAAATAATTAATTACCTCTGAACCATGTGCATGGACCATCAATCAGATTAAATACCTTGTACATAAACCTCTCAAATGCATTCCTTGCACTACCATCCATACCTGCAATTAAATGTTACAATGTTCTACATTCAAATCCCTTTGTGACATAAAAGTTTTTAGCACTAAAATTTTGAGAACTTTATCTCCCTTATCATATTTATAGTTTTAAGTGTTTTATTATGCTTTCAAGCATAATAAAACAAGTGTTTTAGTTTAATTACTTTCCTTTTTAATATAGGTTAATCAAAAATGTTTTTCAGCTTTTCATAAAGTTCTCAAATATTTCGTTACTTTTGAGATTTTATGTACTTTCAAGTGCACGTAAATTACATATATTTCAAACAAAATGCATAACTATTTTAATTTAAAAAATGTTGGTGTAATATTTGTCAAAAAAAAATTTTTCATACGTAACTAAGAATTTAAAAAGCACTAATTTAAACTTAATTGTCAACATTTATAGTCGTATAAACAAGTTTTGCTTCTCAAATACAAATGACCTTGTGCTCACTTTGTAATAAAATGCTACTATCGTATATTAGACTGGAATTATCAAGATGGATGTTTTCGCTACGTATAAAAATGAAACAAAATGCGTTTAATTATTATACAAACATCAAAATTTTACAAAACTTCCGTAAGTTTCTTCTTTGTTCATGTGTGCCCTATGCTACACATGAACTTAATCTGCAATATTGCCGTTCTCACAACATTAAAATGTCTATTGTAAACAAACATTTAATAGATGGCGCTAAAAACAGTAGTCAATAATAATTTTAAAACATCAAAACTCGAAATGTACTCAACTAGACACTGTTAATAAATCCTCAAATTACAATTCTAAATATCTGCAAGACCTTAACTAAATATTTCATTTTAATTTAATGTAAAGACTCCATCGCAGGGCACAGCAATATAAACAAAATCTGAAAGGTTTCAGATTTTAATTACGTCCAAAGAGGCGTTTATTTAACATTTTGTGTGTTTGTTACCTTTATTTATTAAATACCATGTTCTTCGTTCTTAAACCATAAAATTCAGTTCAACAGCAATTTTACATGTTATGCCAGGAAAAGCTATGCAGTCTTATAATCGTATTAAATACAGGATGTGGCTTCTGCCCAGGCGCCTGCTTACATGTGTTTCATAACACCTGAGTCTTAACAGCAATATCGCAAAATAATTTTAAATTGAGCATATCTTTAGAAATTTCGGTACACACTCTCACGCGCTGGAAATAAAAATGTTTTTCTGTACAACGTTGGGATTGCTGGCTTTGAAATCTTTGAGTTTGTTAATGAAATTTTCGTTAAAGTTTTAGAGAATATTGTTACGAATTTAACATTTATTTGGCTATTTATTTAGAATTGTAATTAAAATTCCTTTTTATTTTCCAGTGCAACGCAGACGACTTTTAAAGTCAAAAAAAAAAAAAAAAAAAAAAAAAAGAAAAAAAATAAAGAAAAAGAAAAAAAAAAAAAGAAATAAAATAAGCAGTAAATTGAAAACGCAAAATGCCAAAACGAAAGTAATAGTCCTTCGGGATTCAAATCATTTTGGACTAAAAAATAAGCATTAAATGCATCCTAACTAATTTACTTAACAAGATTAGGGAATTTCCTATTTTAGACCCACTAAACTTTCTAGTTTTGATAAGAGTTTTTTTTAATAAAAGTCATTTTCAAACTACAAATGGTAAATTTTGCATTTCAGAAATAGTTCTGAACTATACGCATAGTACTCTGTTATAGATGGCTTTGCAAACAAATATAATAATAATAATAATACAATTTAAAAATAATGGAATTAAAAAATTTTTCAGAAGTATATTTTTATTTTATTTTCCTTCATGTCATTTTTACATTCAGTCATTTGCTTATACCAAAAGGAGAGACGAATTCAAAGACTGCCTGAGCGGACACACTCCAGCTCGGCCTCGGGCGCGAAAGGCTCTAGCTATGCCGATTATATAGCCTTCAGTCTCTGATTTATCAATTAAACTCAAGAAATTTACAGAATAGAATATAGCCTTTTAAAGGCAATCTTCAACATGTTCAAAAGAGTTGGTTTACTATGAAGACAATTGTTTAAACGCAATGATACTTAAAGCAATGTTTTATGTATATTTTAAGAAAGCCTGGTCATTTTAACAGGTGGTCGTCTGAAGTTATCACGCAAAAAAATTGACTATAAAATGGTTTAGTATATTTTTATTTTAGCGTTCCTACTATTTTTAATGTGAGAAAAATTTATAATGTCTGATGCTGAATACGCATGTCATTCACATATTCAATAAGGCGAAGCTACCAACACAGCCCTGCCGGAAGAACAGTTAAGCCAATGACCTCTATCTGAAAATAGAGGGGAAAAACCTGGCAACGAAGAAGAAAAGCGGGGTGTACAAAAAGAACGAAGGAATTCACGTCTCACGTGTGGAAGAACTCTGACATATCTTCTGTTCTTTTCTAGTTTCTATGTAACTGAAACTAAAATGTATTAGTTGTGCATTTGAGGTAATTTTGACAAACAAATAACTTTGTGAAAGGATAATTTGTATTTCAAGAATGAAAATATAGCTTATTTTGTTATTGTCAAACATGCGCGAGTGTGCCATTTTTACTTTGCCATAAGTGAAGTTGATAAATAACATTCGTAAGGGAATATAACGAACCGACAAAGTTGAATTGATCAAGACTTAAGAATGCTTGAAAGTCCAGGATCATGCGGTGAAATGTATACTTGTCGACTCGGAAAAACTATTTGCAAACGTTCCGAAGAAGCACGTGCAACTTACATGTGTAAGCCTATGAAGAACCAGGTGTGTTTCGGAACGCTGCTAGTTCCAGTGTTAGTTCTTTGGGAAAAGAAGTGTAGTTTCAAGATATGTGTGTGACAGTCCTTCAAACTGTCAGCATTTTAATCAGTGCTTCATGTGTCTGTGATTAAAATTATTAGTGATAAAGAAATAGTAATAATAAGATGTGGAGGAAAAAGCATATTAAGTGGAATACTTATTTCCTATCAGGTGTGCTCAGGTTCTCTCGTTTAAGTGTATTATTTATAATTTTTTATGAAAAATTCGCTGTTGATGTAAGGGTATTCAAAGTGACTCATTTCTGACACAGAAATTATCAGTATGACTGTCTTATGAGATATGAATTACCTTGCAAGTGCATTTATCTTTTATTATATGAGTGAATGGTCATTACGTTTATTAATGCTTGTGATTTATTTATGAGATATGATTGCATTAATTCTTATATGCTTATATATACACAAACATACTTTTTATTTTATTGAATATTTGGATGTTGTGGAAGTCTGGAACATAGAAAACGTTAAACGTCGTTCTGGCTCCAAGAAGATTAATATTTATTTACATTTTTTGGATATAGAATAATACAGACAGAAAATCAGCTAATGTTTTTTTTTCTTGTCGAAGGCTGAAGAGAAGATGAAATCAGATTATTATAGATGAATACATGTGAACAATTTGCTAAGTCCTTGTGCATGAAATTTTTTTTTTTTTTTTTTTTTTTCATGGCTGGTTGTTGGATTTAGGTTTTGGTGTTGACTGCGATTTTAGTATAAAATTGAATACGTAACAGTGGGGACATAACTGAAAAATTCTGCAGGCAAACAGATTGGTGCACTGTACACAAGTTCAGTGGAAGAACAATGCAAATCCTCTTTAATGGTGGATCGAATGCCAAGAAGAATCAGAAGGTAGAATGTCAGTCCAAGAATTTGACGTTTGCAGGTGGGACTTTAGGCTGTTTTTCAAGGTTCGGTGTTGTTCAATTAAACCATTAAACTGTAGATGATAAGCCGTGGTGCTATTAGCCTTGAAGCCTAGGTATTTGCTGAAGGATCTGAAGAGTTGGCTGTCAAATTGTCTACCTTGGTCAGATGTTACCTTCCCTGGGATTCCAAATCTCGAAATCCAAGTCGTGATGAGGGCATGTGCATCGGACCCTGTGGTTTGGGCTTCCAGAGGTACAGCTTTGATCCACCGAGTAAATCTATCGATGGTGGTAACCAGGTACCTAAAACCTTTGCAAGATGGCACAGTGTCGATATTAAGGTGCTTAAAACGTTGCCTGAGGACTTTGAATTCAGCAGCTGAAGCATGAGTATGTTTGTGAATTTTGGCTTGCTGGCAATGTCAGTATTGTTTACACTACATAAAGGATGAGAATTTAAAATGGTTTCGATCTGAGCCAATAGAGTTGTCAGTTCTTCAAAAGTAAATAGAATTTTATAGTGACATTTGGTTGATTTGACTGCAGCCTCCCAAAAGGTATGGAGTCGGGTATAAAGTGCTATTCTATTGATGCTTGAGTTAAATGATGAGCAACCGCTTTGTTCTTAGGAAGTGAAGCTCGCAATCGTTGTATTTCTTTAAGCTTTCGATTAGCCCCAATGAAGTTTGTTTTATTGTTGCTGTAAATATGATGTGGAGCTCCTCGTATAGCACTGAAACAACGCAAAGCAGCTAAGAATGCATCAGTGGTTAAATCACTGACTGCCTTGATGTGTAGTGCCTTAGTAGCAAGACAAATAAATAGAGTAGTGTAACCCTTGGTTGATTTTGCTCCAAGACCCTTATTGAATTTGATTGAAATAGGACTGCCATAGTCCATTCCGCAGTTGAAGAAAGGCTTCTCTTTTTCCACCTATGATCCAATATGATTGTTTGATAATGTGAGACAGTAATGAAGGACCAGCATGTAAATAAGTCTCATGCTTTTCTTTTATGATGAGCTCACTCATCTTGTGTTTAGCAGGCAGAATCACTGGGTGTTTTTGATTAAAAGACAATTCCGAGTTTTGTAAGCGCCCTTCCACCTGTAAAAGACCATTTTCGTCTATTAACGGATGGAGGGAGTGTAGCTGACTTCTCTTAGGCAAAAATCTTATTTTTAATGCATTTTAGGTCTTTGTTAAAGTAATCTTTCTGAACCCTCCGAATTATGATTACTTCTGCATTTTTAGTTTCCGTATGAATAAAGAAAAGGAATCAGTTATAACTGTTTGACTTTTGTTATTAGTTTTGCACTTATTGATGAATCTTAAGCAATATACTAAACTGCGTATAATCTTAGAAAATGATGAATATTTTTCAAATAAATCACTATATAATTCACCTGACATAGCATTACGAAATGAAAATATAGGATCAGATCTTTGTTCAGCTTTAATTAGATGATTGATTTCTTTGGAACTGGATTCCTCTTTCGGCCAGTAGGCGAATCCAAAAGAAGTCAACTTGGGCCTTTCCACCACACGTTGCAATCAGGAAGACATTTGAGATTGTAGCATTTCATCGTATGAACGACGGGATGCAGTCAGCCAGAGGCGCAGATCACATATTCTGGTTACGTCACATCTTGTCTCTCACCTCAAGGCCTCTTTTGGCGGGTGCCATTGGAGTGAAAGGGTTGTTATGCAATGCTCCCAGTACGAGTCTCATTCCTGTGTGCATAATAAAGTATATTTTTTATATGAAATGCATTCTCAGATCACTTTTAATGTAACCACCTTGAACATCAACCACTCCTCAATGGTAACATTAGGACGTGAAATGGTCTACTATAACGATAATTTCTGGTTTTGATTCTTCCCGCTGGTGCATGTTCTACCTGCAAAATGGCTGAATCTGAAACTTCTGCTGTGGCGATTCCACCTTTTATTCAAGTTGATCCATCCCTTTGGTTCCACATGTTAGGGCCCAAATGCGCTTTAGCCCACTGCTTGGCGGCGATTGTTTTTGAATGAGCAATAAACGCGCCAACATGGGTAACTCCGTATATCCGCGAACATGGCTGACTGGGTATTTTGAAGCTACGGAAACATGTAGTTTTCGCGCATGCGTATTTCCTATTTTATAAAGAACGGTTTTATTGGTAATGTGAGATGACGTAGCGGTTTATTCGAAATTCTTACGTGTTAATTTAAGTAGTTATTTCAGTTGTCGTTGTATTCTTTGAATGCGGTGTTTTTGTGTTGAGTGTTTGCTATTTTCGTACCTTATATTTCGCTAAATACCGAGTCGGTATGGATTTAGCTGTGATGCTGAGAGAGGTGAGTGAATGTACATGTACATTTATTACTTTATTGGAAGTGCAAGTTGCTTAATTTTTATATTGTTGCCTTTTATTGAAATAATTTGGCTCAGCTGAAGAACAGAACGCTGGTATCGTTTGCAATTTATGTTATTTTGTTGATTTGTGCACATTGTGCAATTTGCTGATTTTTTTTTAAGTTAAAACGGAACGCTGTGCACATGGCATTTTCTTGTAATTTATTTTCGTTATTTTAGCTTATTTTGTTCATTTGTGCACGTTGCGTACATTGTGCAATTCGCTGAAGTTTTTTTTAAGTTTAAAAGGAACCCTGTGCACGGTATCGTTT
>KK112077.1:41283-56052 GCA_000611955.2 Stegodyphus mimosarum | reverse complement strand
GGTGTGTACATGGTATCGTTTGTAATTTTAATGCCCTTTTAAAAAAAATTCCTTCTTTCTGGGATGCCATTTTGGTTACGTTTTCGCCGAGCGTGTCGGGAAGGTTATGTAATGGCATAAAATGTGTAAGTATTACAACATAAAATGTAAATAATTAATTTAAAGGTAACTGACAAATATTTTAATGATCGTAATGTTCGTTTTGCATATTATTTTATTATATTTTTGTGGCAACAGTTTCCATACTAATTTATGGTTTAGAATTCTATGTTTTGTTTACAATAGGTTTTCGCGGAGCGTGTCGGGAAGGTTGAAATTAATTGCAAAGACGTTTCTCAGAAACGCGCCGAATTGGCGATTTTCAAAACATCGCCAAGCAGTGTGCTAAAGCGCATTTTCACCCATGTTAGAATCAACATTTGAATTAGCTACTCCTAAACCGATTACGGAGGAGAAGACAAAATATAACTGCTACGTAGCTCACTTACCAACTAATATTGCCACTGTGTTTCGTGTTATCATCATTCAGCAGAATAGCTGCATGTGTTGGAATTCAGCAGACGCATGTTTGAACTGGGTCATATGAGACCTTCGAAAAGCCCCTATTCATCACCTTCGTACATGGTGCCCAAGAAAGCGTCTGTCGAATGGAGACTTGTTGGTGACTATCGATCTCTTAATGCACAGACAGTCAGAGAAATCCTGTTCCTTACATAGCTGATTTTACTTCAGAACTGTATGGTAAACAAATGTTGGCTCTAGTGTAGAATTGGGTGCCCCTTGTTTTTTGGCGAAAAATTTTGTTCAGTTTTGGCGATGAAACCCCATTTCTGTTTACCATGAGAGTTTTAACATGGTTTTAGCTTTTTGATTTATTTAATTGAAAATAAATCGATGTGCACATGGACAAAGTCAAAATGTGCAATGACTAGTTTGTGCAATTCTCTGATGTTTTTTTTAAGTGAAAATAGGTCGATGTGTACATGGACACGGAGTTTGTGAAATTCTTTGACTTCTTGTTGTGGTTTTGTGTAGGGGCCATCTTGAAATTGTGTCTTATTGGCGCCGATCTTGGCATCAAAACAGAATCGCCAAAAAACAAGGGGCACCCAATTGTAAACTTTTACCCAAATGTTTAGTCACATTGATCTCATAAAAGTGTATCACTAAATTCCCATAAAACCGGATGATGTACATAAAACAGCTATCTCTACTCCCTTTGGTCTGTTTGAAAGTTTAAGAATACAGTTTGTTCTTTGTAACGCTTCCTCAACCTTTCAATGGTTTATCGATGAGATCACTAGAGGCTTGCCCTTTGTTTATGCATTTATTGATGATTTACTTGTAGCTTCGAATAATGAACAAGAACATTTACATCATTTAAACCTGTTATTTTCTAAACTTCAGGAATATCGTTTATGTATAAATGTAGAGAAGTGCAAATTTGGTCAATCTGCCATAGATTTCCTAAGATTTAAGTTATCGGGTGAAGAAACTGAACCCCTTCCTGATCCTGTAAAATGTATCTTAGATTTTCCTCAGCCGCAGACCCTAACACAATTACGCCGATTCGTAGGTTTATTTAATTTTTATAGATGTTGTATTCCTAGAGTTGCTCACGTTCTAGCACCCTTAGTCAAATTCCTTGAAGGCCATACTAATAAAAAGAGACACTCTCCTTGAAAGCGTCTAAGGAAGCTATCGCTAAATCAACTTTGTTATGGCATCCCGTGCCCGGTGCACAATTGAGTTTGTGAGTCAAAGCATCTAATGTAGCAATTGGTGGCTCGCTCATGCAGCTTGTTGATCAACAATAGGAACCTATAGCCTTCTATTCAGCTAAACTAAGCAAATCTAAAAGGAATTGGTCCACTTATGACTGTGAATTCTATGCTATGTACTCTTCCATTAAAAAATTTAGGCACATGCTTGAAGGGGGAAATTTTGTCATTTATACTGATCAAAAACCCCTTAAATTTGCATTCCAGCAACATCCTGACAAATGCAGTCCATGCCAATTATGCCATTTGGATTTTATCTCCCAGTTTACCGCTCATATCGAATATACTAAAGGCTCTGATAACATTGTCGCTGATGCACTGTCCCAAATTGAGGTATACGATATTTCATCTACTGTTATCGATTTTAAAAAATTCGCTGCTGCTCTATCAAGCGGCGAAGAACTTCAACAACTTTTAGCATTAAATGCCTCCTCTTTAAAATTAAAGAAACATTATTTCCCTCTCGAGGATATTCATCTGTATTGTGACATGTCACAAAAACATCCCCAATCTTTTGTTCCCTGGTCTATGAGAGTAACAGTTTTTAAAACTTTGCATTTTTTCTCTCTTCCAGATATCTCACCCTCCATAGATTTAATAGCTAAACGTTTTGTATGGCGAGGCATGAGAAAAGAAATAAAATCTTTTGTGTGCAGCTGTGATCAATGTCAAAGAACTAAAATCGCCAAACATACCAAATCTCGTATCGTCACATTCGCTGAACCCGATGCTCATTTTGCAAACATACATATAGATTTTATAGGCCCTCTACCTCCATCTGACGAAAAACAGTTTTGCATGACTATTATAGACCAGTTGACAAGATGGTCAGAATTTATTCCAGCAACCGACATGACTGCGGAAACAGCAGCTCGTGCCTTAGTACATGGCTGGATGCCCAGTTACATTTGCATCTGACCAGGGTAGAAATTTTGAATCTAATCTTTTTAGAGAACTTACTCGCACACTTGGGTGCAGTAGGATTTGAACTTTTGCATATCGCCCTAGTCAAATGGAATTATCGAACGCTTCCATCGGCATCTCAAAACAGCTCTTAAAGCACATAATACAGTACAATGGACTGAAACTCTTCCACTTGTCCTCTTAGGCATACGCTCAGCTGTTAAGGACGATGTCAAAGCAACTTCTGCTCAATTTGTTTATGGCACAACATTAAGATTACCATCAGATCTAGTAAACAGTGATGCTATAAACCAGACCTTAAATTCCAAATATATAAATAGTTTACTTCGGACAATGAGATCTTTAAATCCTATTTCCACTGCCCTACACGGTAGCCCTGAAATTTTCATCAACCCCTCATTAAAACGTTGTTCTCATATATTTTTAAGATCTGGCAAAGTTAATCCTCCATTAACACCACCTTATACTGGACCTCATTTAGTCGTTGACAGCAATGATAAGAATTTTATTATTGATGTAAACGGAAAACGTACTACAGTCTCAATTGATCGCGTAAAACCTGCTTACCAACTGCCAGATGAAATTACTCATATCTCATCTTTACCTATTCCAGTTTCAACTCCATCTCTCCGATGCTTTAATCAAACATTTACCACTAAAAGTGGGCGTAAAGTCCGATTTCCAAAGCGTTTAGTTACGGACTACATTACTTGAGTAGAAACTTGTACCTATATATAATTAATGTTTTGTATTACACATATGTTCCAACTTCATGTATAACCATGAACATATATTTTTATTATAATGTACTTCATATTCAATATTCCACTATTATAGCATTATCTCATCATTTTTGTATATATTTTAAATATGTATTATAAATTGTAATCGTGACTTCCTCACTGAGGGCATACTCTGTAGTACTTCATCGTGCAAACGACAGGCACCGCAGTCAGGCAAAGGCGCAGATCACGTGTTCTGGTTACGTCAAATGTAACCATCTTGAACAGTAACCACTCCTCAGGCTCAATGCCACAAGAAGTGAGAAGGAGTTCCAAAATAATCCTAACACCTTCGTGCTTTTCTTATCGTTAGGAATTATTTCTAAATTAGCATTTATTGACCAATGTTCTTGAAATTCTGTAAGAAATGCATTTGAGTTAGAATTCCACTTTCGTAGGTAGAAACCATGCATTTGTAAAATATTGGTAATTTCCTTGCAAAGTGATATTGCATCACCATTGGTGCTTGAACCTTATAGCAAATCATCCATGTATACATCATGCAGTAAAGTATGAGGAACAGCAATATTTTGTGAATAATCTAGTGCAATTTGCTTAATGCACCTAGTGGCTGGGAAAGAAGCTGGAGCTAAACCACATGTTACGGTGTTTAAGTTGTATGTGCATATTTCTTCGTTAGGAATCTCCAAAGAATTTGTTGGTAGTTTCGATCCTTATCGGACCCTAAACCTTAACGGTACATTTTCTCTATGTCTGCTGAAAAGACTATTTCTGGAAATCGAAAATTCAGTAAAATTTCGAAAATGTCTCGTTGCAATTTAGGACCAACACTCAAGATTGAATTCAATGATTTACCGCTGGAAGTTTTACATGAAGCGTCGACAACGACTCTTAGTTGTACTAGATAGCTTGATCACTGCATGATGGGGAAGGAAATATTGCTCATTTTGAAATCTATTCAAAGTAGTATAAGATCTACCATTTTCCCCATTTTACTTCATTCATGAAAAGCACTCTTACACCTTACTTATACTAACATTCTAACCATGTGTAATCCACATCATAGAAAAAATTTACATACTTCATCCCTAGCATGCATTCAAATGAAAATCTGAAAGGTTTCTGATTCATTGGCCAGTGTGTTTGTTATTATCCAACATAAGACAGCATTATCTTGTGGAGCTGGGAAGGATTCTAATGATCACCTTTAGCTTTCTCTCTTCTGAGAGCAGGACACAGTGGAATTTGATATCCTTATTTTTTAGAATGGTTATAAGAGTTTCGTAAACAAGTGGATCATCCACGTTCAAGATATAAGCAATCATCTTTCAATGCTACTCATTTTTATGTATCTCCTCCTCAAAGATCATTTTATGGATGTTCTTTCAGCTGAATCAAAAGTCCTGAATTGTGATAGAAGGAACACAAATCACTTGTTTGGTGTAGCAGAATCCATCTTGTTCATCCGGGGTTGTATCATTGTCAGCGTACATGTCAGGCTGGGCACTGGCATTTCTATTTCCATTAGCTTTTTTTGCAGCATCAGGAACCTTCAGTGTCAGGTCAGCAGACTTCCCTTATTCTTTTTGGCTGATGACCAATAATTTTATCTCTTCTTGGCTCACTGCCGGAATCTGAACTTTTATCGATTGGCTTACAGCAGCTGTTAAAACCATTTTAATTTTCTTGCCTGCAGGGTGACGAGAATTTACAACTTTTATCATCCACAGGTTGCTGTTCAATGCTATCCGCTTGCTTTGAAGAGCTTGCAAATTTTCATCCCTGGATGCTCATTTTTGCTTCTGCAGAAAATGGGTAAATCATAATACTTCATTACAAGCATTGTTTACATCCAGGAGCATGATGTGTGGTTCTGAAAATACAGAGTAATGTTTAAAATTAGAGGTCATCAGGTCAAATGAGAATGAAGAAAAATTCAGAGAGAAAATAGCTTTAATTTTTTGTAATGCTAGAAATTAGAGATTTGTGGCAGATTTCAGCAAACGTATCATTCAATGGAAGCTGAGACTTTCTGAACATATTCTGTGGAGGTATGGGTTAAAACACATTGCTTCATTGCAAGCATAGTTTATAATCAGAAATAGAAAATGTGATGGTGTGTTGGCTTGTTACTAATTACAAATCAAAGATAATTTTTGGTTTCCTAATTCTTTTCTCTGTTGTATTCTTTTTAGATGATGAAATAATTTTATCTGCTTCTGGAACTTCCATCTCTCTTTCATCTTGCGTTCGTTTTCGTTTTATAGAAGCAGTGGCCTGTTTTAAATTCTCATTGTGTGCTCTAGCTTCAGTAATATACTTAGGTTCTCTAAGAGGCATTTTTCTTGGTGCTCTTGGATCAACAAGCTCAGGAAGAATACAATTATCAAGTTTTGTAATTAAACTGATCCAGAATGTTTTATCCACAGGTATTTTTAATGTAATTGCATCTGCTCTGGACCATATATATAAATCACACCAATTCCTCTCTGTTATGGCTAGCTGCCCTTGAATTTGATAATAATATCTGTGGCGTTTAGGTAAATACAGATGATTCTCAGCATCCATCCTCAGACCAACAGAGTTAGGCTTGCTGAAAAAGTCAGACAAGTCTGCTGAGAATCTGGCCGTATAAGGACATTTTATTTCCAGCAATCCATCTGGTGAAGTACAATGAAAGGGATATTTAGGATCAATAAAAAGGCTACACTGTCTGATGTTTTTCCCTATGTGCATCTCTTTGTACTGATTTAAGGCTCCTGCTTCATTAGCCAAACCATACTTTAAAGCTTTAGTTGAAATGTTATCATTATATATGATACGTTTCACTAAAGCAGCACTGAGTGTTGCTGGATGCCTATCAGCAATATCTTTGAAAAAGGATGATGATATTCTTCTTGACCTTTCATGACGCCAACTTTCAGATGATGACTGTCCACGTGTTTCGGCATCAACAGAATCTTTTTTTTTAACTTGAATCGATATAAAAAAATTGTTAGCTGTCAATTCATATGCTTCATCTGATAGGTCTGGTTTCTCCGGAAAATCACCGTAAGAAGTATCCCCACTTTGCTGAATATATCCTGCTTTCCTCAGGTTTTTCTTTTTCTTCTCAGTGTCAAAAAGTCTACATCTCAAGATGTTTTACATGGCGTTTTTTTCTAGAAGCCAAGAATTTCAAAGTTGGAGTCCTGGGACTACTTCTTGTTACAGCTTTGTGTGCTTTTTTTTTTGTCACTGTTGTGCTGGATTTTGATAAGCCATAACAACAATACTTGCACGCCTGTTTATGCCACCAGCTTTGGAAAAGTCAACTCTTTTTCCACCAGAAGTTTTCCACTTCAATAGCTTGCAACATACCTGAGAAAAAAATTTCATTGTATGTGCTGTCCAACTCTGCACCTTTTTTTTGCACAAAAAGCACTGCAAGCATCATGCTTCCCAAATATATGATGTGGCCCATTTCTCAGATCAGATACTAATGCAATAATAGCTTCTTGTGTATGCTGATGATGGCTAGGTAAAGCATGAGCTTCTATAGCTATTCTAGCCCCCCTGACTAACAGTGGCATTTTAATTTTCAGCAATTTACGAGCTGCAATTCCTTTAGCCCCAGGGAAACGTGCAGTATTTTGCTGAAGTTTCTCAAGAGCTCTGCGATATCTTCGCACGGCATGGTTAGCACATTCTACTTTTATTGCTCGTCCTCCATATGAAATGCTTTCTTTCACTTTGGACATTGTGTTAGCATCTCCATCTCCAACAAGTTGAGTACAACGTATTTTATGAACACGTTGCAGATAATTCAGACCTTCCACAATAACACTGCTTTCCATATCTGTAGGGACCCCATTCCTATTTCACCAACAAAGGTGTGCTTTACTTGGCATCTTGCCATCTTCAATAGCACTGCATATAAGGCACACTTTGTTGCAAATTTCAACAAACAAAATTTTCTGAGTGACCATGCCTATTATAACAGATATGCCACTTGAAGCATTGTAGCCATGCCCATAGCTTCTTTTACACCAGCCTCCATCAACAATGACAGTTATACAGTGCTAACCATCATTATTTATCTTCATCATTGTGAAGTTCTGCCTGCTTTTTCTCCTCTTCTATAGCAGCAGCCATAGTTTCCTGTGCACATCTATGCATTATTTTGCCGGTAGTTTGCTCACAAGAAGCAAAGGTAGAATTGCTCATGTAAGGAATTTCCATGACACTGAACTTTTCCTCCTCTTGCGAAAACTGTGAGTTGATTCAGGCTGCTTTTCTCCACATCAGAACAAATTGTTGCCATTTCTCCACATAAAATTTTATCATATACATAGTTATATAGTGATGAGACCACGTTGAATCACTGTCAAAAAACAAAAGATCCTCCAAATTTAGAATTTAGAGAATGCTGCTCCAGCTTTCTAGCCTGCATTATCACAAAAGACATATTGCAAATCGTTCTGCCGGATGGTAATGGATTTGCCTTTCGTCGATCTTCCCTTTCAATAACTAAAGGTGAATCGTGACACACAAATCCATCATCACTGTTCTCCTGAAGAGGCTCAGACGCCAAGCTAAAATATATATATATATCCACATATGAGTTATTGGTTTACAGTATATATATATATATATATATAATTAATGTATATAAAATTACAAATATATAATTAATATATATAAAATTACAAATATATAATTAATATATATAAAATTACAAATTCGGTTTAGGTTTGGTTTATTTGATGAGGGCTATCTGCCAAACAGAAGGGATGGCTTTGTTGAGGACTTTCTAAGGGATATGGCTTGCATACATGTTATACATGGGGAAAGCCATGAAAATGCCCATCCAACCCAACCATTCACAATTAGGTTTAGGAAAATTTAAGCAACAGATAGCAAATAAATTAACAATGATACACTGGCTGATCAGTATATTACTACAGAAAGATGAGTCATCGTCCAAACTGTTGCTTGCATGGTTGCAGTGTCATTTGCTAAAGAAATATACGTGAGTACTGTGTGCTGGAGGTTTCATATGAAGAGACGCTACACCTGAGTATATGTTCATGTTCCAGTAAACACTGAATTCAGAGGAGCAAGAATAATCCTTTCATGGTAGATACCTCAATCACCAAATGGCTCTTTAAGGCTCTGTTCAAGCAGATGTGTAAATGTCATAAGTGTCAACTAATGGACGCTTTGTAATCAGACAAACTGGTTTTGGCATAAAGTTCAAAGTTTTCAACTTTGTGCCGACTTGGTGAACATACGCACAAAACCTATTGAGAGAGAAAGCTGTATGCACAGCCACGCATGCACAAATTTAGCTTCTCTAATTGGCTATGGCTTAGACTCTCTCTCGTAGGTGTGAATGGAACTCCCACATTTTATACCTTACGATTATACCTACCTCTATGACATTTATACCGCTATCTGAATGGAGCCTCTGGATGCAATGTCTTGTGGGGATAAGCAATTTATACTGCTAAGCCTAACTTTGGGGAAGAAAGTCACATGAATTAAATTTGTTGTCTAATTGTTCTGTTTTGAGGCACATTATAACAGGAAAACACAGGTAGTAATCAGAATTAATGAAAAATTTTGTCCCTATATTTTTCTTAAATTTCTATAAAATAATAAAATTTTTGGATTTTCTCAAATAAATATATATGGAAAAAATAGCCACACAATTACAGATTTGATTTGTTATATTTTATTAACAAAATTAAAATTATTAAAAATCTGTTTGACAAATGGAAAATAAAACACCATGAAAACAAAGCAATATTTAAAAAAGAATATTGGGCTTCCTGATTATTCCCATCAAAATAATCAAACCCCAAAGAAGATGATTATGTGCAAAACTGTTTTCTTTTGCAATGTATTTTATAACATCACTATTTAAAAAAACAGTTCATTTGATAGCACTTTTAATATTAATATTTGGTTCTCTTACAAAATCGAAAGGTTTAAAATCCTAAAGTGTGTTGAAAATGTGTTCACTGATATGTACAAAACATGCGTTATGTGATTTCTGTATCTGATATGTCCATATAAGAATCGCTATAACTATCACTTTCCAGTTCTATAGAAATATCATCACTATCATTAGTGTCAGAAAATTACTCATTCATCATATATGTAAACTCTTTTTCTGTTAAATAATATTTTCGTTTTGCCATTTGGAGTATAAAAATATTTGTTTGAATGACAGCCAGACTCTAAGAGGAATGAAGAAGTCCTTCGAAACCATAGAACCATCGTATCACCAAGAATAACAGTTTTGGAATTATTGATATTTTACATTCTGTACTGTTGAGCGAAAAGATGTAGTAGTATAGTATAAGGAATATGAATTTGTATTTAAGATCAGAACCATTGTGGGAGATACTTAGGTAATTCAACTTTATCTATGTCATAGCCTATTACTGTCTAGCATGCTTTTTTGGAGATGAGGCAAAAAAACAGCCTTTGTCTGGCATAAATTTTGAATAAAATTCTATAAATATTAAGGGTGATCTAACTCAAATCTCTTTCTTCAACTCCAAGAGTGCGTGAGGACATGCCTCTGTTTTCCTCCCACCTTTCCAGCCTAATTGACATCATATATAAAGTCAAAGGCAAATGAAGTCACTGCTGGCTAGCAAAGATGCTGTGCTGCAGCAAGATCTAAGTTAGAAACGAATATTGGTTTTGTGTTAGATGGCTCCTAATTGTTCCTAAGACAGCTGTAGGATGATTTACAGCTCCCGTCTTTGTATGTTTTGATTGCTGCAATCAATGAAGCTGGAAATCTCATTTTCCGCTTCAATTCACAGAAGTCATACTCACTCTTATGTGATTCTAAGTTCACAAGTACTCTTCAGTCAAGGTCAAAACCAGTTAAAACGAAACCGTCTTATTCAGGAAGATAATGCTAGATTTTTCCACAAAAAAGACCCACGAATAAAAACAGAGTACAGTTGCCTTATATTTTATGTAATTAAAAAAAAAAAATCCTTACACATGATTTTGATATGTGCTGTGTAGCATTTACATGTTCTTTCACATAAAATGTCCAAATTTGGAACAAATCAAATTCATCCCACCTTTTCTGATGCAGTTTTAATAGCTATCAGCTCGTAAACCACAAAATGACCCTAAAAAAAACACATAAATGATGAAATTATAATTTTGCCATACAGAAATACATATTTACCCCATAAGAGAGCTTGTATTTTTACCTTCTACGTCAGAGTCAATGACAGAAATGTCCAGATCAGAACTGAGAAGAAAAGAACCATAATTAGTTTACCATTATTAAGTAACTGTAAGAGTTTCAATATCATGCACAGCCAATATCTATTTTTAGAACTAAACCAACTTACCTCAAGAAAGACTGGTCTGTCTTAGGAACGTAAGCTGTAACTTCTGGCGTAGAAAAGTCAATCGTTTCACTTTCAAAACTAAGAATGAAAGAAATAAACTGCTATAACATAACTTTAAAAATTTATAAATAAATAAATAGGACATAACAATAAGCTACATATGACTATTGCCCATCTCAGAAAGTGCAACAGATATTGCTGTATAATGTTCCGCCCATACCTTGTGTAGCTATTATATCATGCTGTATAACCACAGTTCAGATAAATTACAAAATGTGTTATTTATAGCTATCTAAAATGGTATGTTTCATGATTTGTGAGAATAAATAAGGGGGCTATGCCAATGAAATTCCTTCCAGTTAACAAATGTAGGAATAAAGAAAATGCAAAAGGGATTATATTTTTTAAATGTACAGATGACATATTTTTCAACAGTTAAACTACATAGGAAGCATGCCAAGTGTAGGACTTATAACAACACAATCATATTTACTTAATTTATCCATGCTCATGAACAAATGAAAAAAAATTACAATAATCAACAGCACGCAAATGTTATTTCTTTGCTCACTGAAATATTTGCATTCACTGAGTTAGGAAGCAGCATTCATATATTCACTGCAAGATTAACAATGTTTGCTGCTAATGACTACAATTATAATAATAATAATAATAATAATGTTTTTGACCTTATCTGTGTTGTTACTTTACAACAGGACTGACAATCTGAAATCTATAATCGGATGGATTCACAACTTGGATCTGTCTGCCGCAGCCTCTTCTGTTCCGTCATCGATTGTAAGATAATTATATGTTGATCTAAACAGGCATTCAATAATTGATTGAAAAAAATATTAACAAAAATTACTTATAGCTTCAAACAATTCAAATAGCAAATCATGCAGTATTGAACTCAAACATGAAAAAAGGAAGTTCTCACCTAAAAGATTACGCCCCTAAAAGCAGAATATATTTTTTAAATGTTGAATTCCTTACACATTTGGATTGCAATTTTTAAAAAACATGTACAAGAACAGAGCTTAGGATTTCTGTTTGCAGAAAGTCTGTCATATAAAATGTGAAAAGCTTCTTATTGGTGGATTGTTGATCAGACAGATACAGAGAAAGCATTCATTCCCTTCCAACTAGTGATAATTCAATTTGGACAATGGCCAAAAGGCTAGAAAACAAGCATGAACATATTGGTTTCCTTCTTGGTATTACAGGTGTAGTCTCCACTCAAAAGATACGGCAGATATTTATTGTTATCTGCATCCCAGTTTCAGCTTTTGGTGGAATTTACTATCTGTGGCATATTTTTCAAAAACTGCATGAAATAAATATAATCTCGGGGTCGAGGAGGAGTCTTCATCGTCTTTTCAAATCTTTATTATTTACACTTATATTACAAAAACTATATACAACTATTCAAATTAAATATTCTGGAATATTCACATAATATGCGCCGATATTATATGCCTGATTTTATCGACAGCCAACATCGCTGCAAGGCATTCTGAATAAGCTAATAGGCTTGCCGTAATATCTGGCTCCCTTCAAGTGCCAGTGAAGATTTTTAATCTTCAACATCTCCCCCCCCCCCGATGAACACTTTGTTCATCAGAGGGTCCAAACAATAACAAAAATATTACTTTGTGAAATTTTAAACATTACAACAAAATTGTAATACTTCGATAACAATTCAAGTTAATCTTAACATGTTATTTGACTGGTAAGAACAATGAATCTAACAATTCTGAAAAGTATCATACATCATTTTAAACACATCAAATTAGCATCATTAACACATGACATTAATCAATATTAAATTTATAATGACAAAGAAACAATATTACATTAAAACTAAAGACTACTTAGCAAAACACTAGTCCTAAAAATATTAAGTTACTAGTAAATTGTTATCAAATTAATATTCAATTAATGATACTTCTATACCAAAGATTAACAAGTTTCCACGTACCCATTGAAAATTTCTTGAATGCATCATCTGGAAGAAAAAAGAAAATATAGCACAATTTGAATTACAAAGATAAGTCAAATAACAATTGCATCAGTTTTGGACCTCTAAATTGTATAAAAGTTGTATTGGTCTTTTAATTACTGAATGTTCAGTTTTAACGGAGCAGGATCTAACCAGACCATCTCTACCAGGAAATGTTTCTATAATTTTACCAAGTTTCTTCGTAGTTTGTCCTTTTGTGTAATTACAATATCACCAACTTTGAATCTGTCAGATTTGTTAAATGAACTGATGGAGTTCGCTGATTTCAAATTTAACAAATATTCGTTTTTCCACCTTTTCCAAAAATGGTTTGACAGAATCTCTCGATAGTTAAATCTTTTCACTAATGTCTCCCTGGTACTTTTAGGTACTTCTGATAATCTGATTGCAAGTAAGTTCAGAGGTCTATTTCCTGAGATGAATTGACCTGGAGTCAATGGATAAGGTTCCTTTGGATCTGCATGCACAAAAGTGATAGGTCTTGAATTTAGAATAGCTTCGGTTTCCACGAGCAAAGTCTCTAATTCTTCGAAATTGAGAGAAGTTTTGCCTAAAGCCTTTCTTAAAGCAGTTTTGACAGAGCGTACAAGTCTTTCGTAAAAACCACCCCACCAAGCTGCCTTTTCAACAATGTATCTCCACTTGATTCCACGGGAGGCATAGAATGTCTTCACATCTTGGTGATTGATTATTCTCCACATGTTCCTGAGATCGATTTCAGCTCGCTTGAATGTTTCTGCATTATCTGTATAGTCAGTGTTTCTGCTCCTTTGATCCGCTTGTCGAAGGAAATTTCAGTTTCTCATTTTGTGCTTTGGATTGAAGGTGTCGGACTTCTATACTTCCTTCATTTTGAGTTGCTCGAATCTTCGCTAGTTCTATTTCTTGTTCTCTTCCTGTTCTCAGTCTCTCTTCTTCCTTTTTGTATTGTTTGGATTTCTCCTTCAGTTCTCCACTCTAGTAATCAGAATTTCTTTCACAAAATCAGAGTCTTCGAATGTATTCTCTGCTATTCTGTAGTTTATGTTTCAGTTCTACCAGCTCTGCGTTTGCTTCTCCCCCGTTTCCAATAAAACAGCTACTAAATCTTCTTTCTTCACGTTTTCCAATTATTTTTTAACACATTTTTCAGACTTCACGATTAAGTAATTCTCGCGCTTTTACTCCCATTCAGAAATGCGAACTTCTTTCATATGTTAGGTCACTTTCGTTTTCACAGCTCTGAGCTCTTGTTCTCGTTACGCAGAGTGTGTTGTAATGGCTTCGTGGTTAAGATGGCACCATTTGACAAAACGAAACAAAACATTTATTAAAATAACATGAAGGCATATAAATATAACTCGGAACAGAACATCGCTCCTACAACATAGCAAAAGCGAGCATCTCTCTCGTCCGTGGCGAACATTCAGCTACTCTAAATATAACAATCTTTTCGGGAGAAGAGGTGAAACTCGTCAAGCGCGCTTTGTTGATCGCCAAACAGTCGCCAGATATTACAATTATATCAGTATGGATTTCTTGAAATCTTTTAGTAGCTTCTTGATAGTTTCCAAAAACCGACTTTCTGTGGCGAGAAGCTTTTACTGACAGGAAATACATGCTTGAGCGCGTTGTTGTATATCATTTTAATGTTCGGCCAAATGAATTTTGAATTCATAAACTTTATTGATGATTTTATTCCTGGGTGTGAAAAATACTTGAATGTGAATAAATATTTTCATTAGATATTTCTTTGGTACATTGGGTTTTAACTGTTATAATTGATGTGTCATACCATAATTTTTTTCCTCAAATATTATATTATATAATATAAGTAGTAACAAACATTATATATACATTTAAGATGTAGAAGTGTATTCATGAATACTGTTTGTACTTGTAAATAATGTATAAAAGACATTGTAATTATTCTGAATTTTGGGGGAAAG
>KK112077.1:0-39612 GCA_000611955.2 Stegodyphus mimosarum | reverse complement strand
TCTTTCCTCCAAACTTTAATATTCTTCTAAAATCTCAAATTCAGATTTTTCATTTAAGATATTCTTAGATAACTTCTATTCATTTGAAATGTCTGATATATAATTTTAAAACAGATCCTGTACATAAGTGTATTGTATTAATATCACCAAATGAATGCATACTGTAGAATTAAAAGTCTAAACTGATGTCTCCCTAATTTAGACTTTGGCAATCAAGTTGACTGAAAGTTTAAATAAATCTATTTGCAGCTTGTAAAAATAAAAATTTACAAAAGAGAAAAAAATGGCAGCAATTTGCGTTATACTGTAGTATAAAGTGTAAAGAATTTGATTATAACTAACTTCAAAGAACAGACTGCAATGTTCTAGAAGCAGAAAGCTGTGCGGATATTCTCTTGACATAATTTTCTTTCTTTTTAGTCCAAAGGGGCAATTTGCCCAGAAGGATTATTAATTTCGTTTTGGCATTTTGTGTAGATTCACTATAAGCGTTGTTTCACTTTTCAAATTGTTGCCTCCAATTATTATCGGCCTGTATTATAGTTGAAGAATCTGCGTAAATGTATGTATGTTTCTCGCATTGTGATAAAAAAACGGTAGTTAAGGCCATCAAATTTTGAATGACGTAATCATCCTGCGAATATGGGCATCTGGAAGTCCAAATTTGAAATTTATTTTATTATCGATTTCATATCTTGTAAAACTTTAAACGAATTGATTAACAAACTCAAGGATTTCAAAGCGGGCAACATTGTACAGAAGAAACATTTTTATCTCCAGCGCGTGAGACTGTGTAGCGGAAATTCTAAAGATAAGCTCATTTTAAAATTATTTTGCGATATTGCTCTTGAACTGAATTTCATGGTTTAACTGCGAATAACATGATATTTAGTAAATAAAGGTAACACACAAAACGTTTAAAAAAAAACGCCCCTTTTGGACGTAATTTCAAATCTGAAGCCTTTCAGATTTTTTTTTTTTTTTTTCTTCACGGCGGAAACTAGCCCTTTTTAGGCTTTTGCCACTACTGCGGCCATAAGCAGTGGTCATTTGATTATAAAGGCACCCGATGGAGGTAGGAAGTAAGTCCTTTCTCACCTCCATAGAGGCACCTGATAGGCGATCACTGTTACCTCCTATGAAGGGACAGACAATTTGCATCCGCGCTTTCTCTGGGATTTGAAACCGGGCCCTTTGGTACCACAGCATATCTCCCTAACCTCTAGCCCCGCGGCTGACGTAATAAGGTCAGAGTAGGCAAAACATTCTCTGACTCCCGCCTACCGCAATACAGAAGTTAAAGTTTAAGCACAATGTGTATTACTATATATGTCTATAACATTTATTTATTTAAATTAAAAATAAAGTGCAAGCTGTCATTTTATTTATACAGAATAAAATTTGATTGTAGCAAAACTTATTTATTACCGAAATTAAATATAAAAATAAACAAAACTAAAACAAAATTTGTCAATAAATAGCCCAGTGTTCTGGGATATCTGAAATTATTCAGAATCTTTTGAAGGAAACATATCAGATAATTTTTATATTTTTCGCAGAAAATCCTCCAAGGACGTTTGCCTTTATTGACTAAAAACATTCCTTCTTTCTTTATTTTGTTTCATCTATAGGAACTTAGAAGTTATAACTTTCTGTCTGAGGTTGAAGAATTATATTTTTTTCTCTAAAATCAAATTAAAAAGAGTTCAGTACAACTTTGGAGATTTTACGATGCTTTTAAATTTCTTCTGCTAGTGGTGATACAGTGAATCTGAAGAATGTTTGTGTGCTATAATGCATATAGCAAGTTTTCTACTGATAAGATCCTATCGAAGAAAATCAAAATGACAACAATTACCAGTAAATGCTTCTTTTGATGAGTAAGAAAATACAGATTTCTTTATTTTACCCATGCTTTCTTTAAATTTTTTTTTTTTACTATGCAATGTGGATACTGTAAATAAATTTAAGCTTTTGTGAAACATTTTTGTGGTACAGAGTTTCGATGCATCAATAGTTTCGTTATAGCTAGTCTGAGCACAAAGTATTTTTGAGCTATTACGGCTCGATTGTACCTTGATAAGAGGAACAACGCATACAAAATCTAAAATGTGGTACTTAGACCAGTGAACTGAAAAAGGTTGTGCAAAGTGCCATTTTTCATTTTAGAAATCGAGCAACTCTAGTTTCAAAGTTGTGAGAACTATCCCATTCAATAGCACTCCAGACAATTCAGAAATAAGCACAAAGCTCATCAGAGGGAAGCTGTTAAAACCGCTGCACACTGAGGTACAAATCTGGACGAACAAGCTAGCTGCATGGGATTTTTGTAGGTTTCTGAATGTGTAGCGGAAATCTGAATCAGTGTCCCTTAGAAAGTCCTCCACTAAAGCATTCCTCCTATAGTAATAATTTGCTTTACCATAATATAAATTTTAATCCAAAGATAGAAATAGCTTTTCACAATCATAATCACAGGAGAAAGTTTACCTTAAAATAACTTAATTTCAAGAAAAGACTGTAGATTTAAATTTTAAAGTTCTGAGTAATACAGTTTGCTCATTAAAATAGCCTTCCGATACGAGTAGTCTCTATAAGAAAATCACATTCCACTTAGTTATTTACAAATGACATACGAAATAGGAAACAGATTTACAGCTCGTTAACTATTTTTCAGTTTCGCAGCATATTTCACATTTTAAAGTTCTTTTTGCAGTACTTTCGGGTTAATGATAAGTTAAGAGTTTCATACAAGTTCGAATGAGAAACAAATGTTTGGAGGGATCCCAAGTCTTTAGTGTTTCGTTACCCGTATTTTTTTATTAAAGATTCATAATAAAAAGCAGAGCAGGATATGTGAAAATTACCCCAGTATAAAACAATGTTCAGGAAATAGACTACGATACAACACTTACTTTTATTGGCAAATAACAATTATAGAATTATTTCTAAAATATGTTTAGCTTCAGTTTCGTCCACAGTTTCTCATGTATGCTAATAAATTTGCATCAAGTCAGGAAATATAAAATTAGTTCCATGTCAAAAAATATTAAAATTGTCAAAAAATGTTAAAAACGTCCTTAAGCTCACAGATATTTAAGAAACATGGTGTAACCCAAAAGTAACATAGCAATACCAATAGCCTTTCCTTTCGAGCTTTCTTGTGCTATTATCGTGTGTGCACCTGCAACAGCACATAAAGCACCTCCGGCAACAATTAGCAGATTTTGATTGCAACTGATTTTTGGTTTACCATTTTTATCGGAAACCTCCATTTCCGACAAACTTTCGACGTTCTGTGAAGATGCCTTTAAACTAGTGTAAATTTCGATCAGTTCGTTTATACGTTCAGCAACATCCTTTAGTTTTCTTATCCTCTGGTGAGATCTCTGAAGATGTCCCAGTCTTCTCAGGAGACAGCTTTTGTTTTGGAATCCTTTGATTTCGTAACTCTAATTGCTTATCCGAATCTTTCTTGGACTCCAGAAACTTCCTTTTAACATCCTCTAGTTCATCCGATACGTTGCTTGAACATGCATCTAATGCATGTTCCTGAATAACATCAGCTGTAGTTAAATGTTCAGTACCTTCAATTCCGTGTAAAGAAGTTGAACATGCCCTTCTCAGTTTTACAGAGCGGAGGCTCTTTTTTACACTAATATTCACAGCAAATTCTAGGGCAACTGGTGATGATTCTGAAGGCTTGACCACAATAGACTCGGAAGCTATTCGACGTCTTGCACATTCATTAGGTCTTTTGAAATCATAGATTACACTCGACGGATTATCATTCCAACTTTCAGGCACTTCAAAGGAAATCTGATCACATTCCACAGCCACTGAACCATCTTTCCTTTCTCTCATTATGCAAAGTTCGGCAAAGGTTTCTGGGGTTAAGCAGTTCTGGTGTAAGGTTGGTATTCGAAGTAGTTTGGCTATTCTCAAAGCACTGGCGAGTAGGCCTTTTTATGCATTCCTCACCAATGATACATTTAAGTATAAAATGCAGTCAACTGCCGAATTTCCATGGAAACTAAAACCGGGCTATGAATAGATAATCGCCGGGAAATACAAAAATGCCCTAAAAGTAAAATATTTCAAATGTTTTAAACAGCATCAAGTCTGCGTACTATAGACTAGTATTCCTCACACAGTTTCTGGTAATACCGACTCACTTAGTGAATGAAATTCTTAAGGAACCTTTTTGCAAAATTTCCAGTAGCCATACAACTACATGATGGCGAATCGAAAGTTTTGTCAAAAATTCTTTCGATACCTTTAGGGTATTTTTAGATTTGCCCAATGCCTCCAGGATTTGGAGTTAAGAGTCTTAGATAAGGAAGAATTTCCTACGTATACCATTGTTACTGCATTTAAACGGCTCATAATTGAGGTTTTTTTCACTTTTTGTCGAAGATTATTCATAAACGTTGCATTAAAATTTGATTAAGCCATGATTCTTTTCTCATGTAACCATCGAATTTTATTTCTACAGCTGAAGAAACAGCCGTTAAATTCTTAAATTGTAATTAAGAACATTATAAATCAACCTTAAAATGCATTAAATATTCCAGTCAGTGCATAGACGAGAACCGCTTTTTCTATACACGTTGTGTCTGGGATGGGAATGCTCGCTTATTGTTGGTTTAACCATTCAGTCAAATAAATGTTTACATAAAGAATTTCTGCCTTATGTGTTCGTTACAGATTCAATGTTACGATCCCGTGCACATTTCAAGCTTTTTCAAGTCGCACATAGTTTAGATTCCACTACTCAATTCCATCGTCAATTTGAAATTAGTTGTAATTTCTGCCTTAGCAGTTGTAACAAATTTGTTACAACCGTTCTTAGTTTGTCAGATTACTTACGCTCACGCATTCTTGGATAAAATACATGCAAAAGTATAAATTAGTTCAATCAAAACCATGTTTTCACAAGCAAGAAACGTTTAATGAAAAAATATCAAGCAAGAACTAAAGTTAACAAAAAAACTGCTCACCTGTGAGGCATCTGATGGCATTTACTGTTTGTTATTTCAAGGAAACCGTCCTAAAAATTATTCCCAGATTATTCAGATTATGGGAAACTTCAAACAATCTTAAAAATATCCAAGAGTTATAAATGCGGACAAAAAACCCAATCAAGCTAGTACATCAAAGAACAAAATTTCCATGCGAGCCTTCTATGTGTTACTTGAATACCAAGCCTAAAAGTTAAAGAAAACAGGCTTCAACTTTTTACAAGGTTAAATGTGATAACTTAATTTTTGTCAATTATGATTCGATTGATAATGTGGAATTCGTGGCCATTTGAATTAAGAAATTATTAGAGTATCAGATTTACAATCAAAAGGAAGTTTATGTGGAAGAGCCGTTTTATGCATCGAAGGAAGTTCTGTGTCAACAGGAGTCAGTTGAGCGGTCAGCCGAGTATTTGCGTATATTCTCTCACTCAAATTTTTCCAGTCAACCAATTTCTGTAGTGAATATGCCACTAAGGAAATAATCGGAGGTGAAGGTTTACCTTAAAATAAGTTAATTTCAAAAAAAAGACTAGATTTAAATTTAAGTTCTGAGTAATACTGTTCGCTCATTATAACAGCCTCTCGATACGAGTAGTCGCTATAAGAAAATCACATTCCACTTAGTTATTTACAAATTATATATGAAATAGCTTTACAGCTCGTTTACTACTCATTTCACATTTTAAAGTTCTTTTTGCAGTACTTTCGGGTTAATGACAAGTTAAGAGTTTCATACAAGTTCGAATGAGAAACCAATGTTTGGAGGGATCGCAAGTCTTTAGTGTTTGGTATCCGTATTTTTTTATTAAAGATTCATAATAAAGAGCAGATCAGAATATGAAAATTTCCCCAGTATAAAACAATGTTCAGGAAACAGACTACGATGCATCACTTACTTTTATTGGCAAATAACAATTATAGACATAGTTATTTCTAAAATATGTTTAGCTTCAGTTTCGTCCACAGTTTCTCATGTATGCTAATAAATTTGCATTAAGTCAGGAAATATAAAATTAGTTCCATGTCAAAAAATATTAAAATTGTCAAAAAATGTTAAAAACGTCCTTAAGCTCACAGATTTCTAAGAAACATGGTGTAACCCAAAAGTAACATAGCAATACCAATAGCCTTTCCTTTCGAGCTTTCTTGTGCTATTATCGTGTGTACACCTGCAACAGCACACAAAGCACCTCCGGCAACAATGAACAGATTTTGACTGCGACTGATTTTTGGTTTACCATTTTTATCCGAAACTTCCATTTCCGACGAACTTTCGAGGTTCTGTGAAAATGCGTTTAAAGCAGTGTAAATTTCGATCAGTTCGTTTATACGTTCAGCAACATCCTTTAGTTTCTTATCCCGTGGTGAGATCTCTGAAGATGTCCCAGTCTTCTCAGGAGACAGCTTTTGTTTTGGAATCCTTCGATTTCGTAACTCTAATTGTTTATCCAAATCTTTCTTTGACTCCAGAAACTTCCTTTTAACATCCTCTAGTTCATCCGATACTTTGCTTGAACATGCACCTAATACATGTCCCTGAATAAAATCAGCTGTAGTTAAATGTTGAGTACCTTCAATTTCGTGTAAAGAAGAAGTTGAACATGCCCTTCTCAGTTTTACAGAGCGGGGGCTCTTTTTTACACTAATATTCACAGCAAATTCAAAGGCAACTGGTGATGATTCTGAAGGCTTGACCACAACAGTCTCGGAAGCTATTCGACGTCTTGCAAATTCATTAGGTCTTTCGAAATCATAGGTTACATTCGACAGATTATCATTCCAACTCTCAGGCACTTCAAAGCAAATCTGATCACATTCCACAGCCACTGAATCATCTTCGGGTATTAAGTTATCTTTCCTTTCTCTCATTATGGAAAGTTTGGCAAAGGTTTCTGGTGTTAAATTACCTTGAGGTTCATCTTTTAAGGGAATGTTCAGATAGTCTTCCAAGTCACTTGTTAGAGGAAGCGTCGGATACTCTGAAGTCTTCGGTTGCAATTCCTGCGTTAGGGAAATCAAGTCGCTATTACCTCCTTCAGAATAATCAGTTTTTGGCAACTGATCATCACGAATATCCTCTTCTATTGAATAGTCTTCCGATGTTTCCATTACGGACAATCTTGGGGGCTGCTCTAGATCTCCAGCCTGAAAAGAATAAGTTATTAAAATCTTGCCCATTTGGAACAAAATATTTACATTTCGGGGGTTAAAAGGATTAAACGCAATATTTCAAGAGTAAATGCTGCCTTCATAAGTCTACATTAGAAAAGTACATTCCAATTACTCACGATTCAACGGAATAGTCATAATTCTAGGCTTAATCATGTAACACTATATTAGCAAATACATGTTACGATCCTGCCATTTCCCACATGGATTAAATTCCTAGCGAAGGGGATTTTGTTATGTACTTAACTCGTCCTATGAGTAACTAAATGTTTTCTACTGAAAACCTACAAAAATAACACTTTCTATACGTAATAGGAATACATGCCAAATTCCCTTAATGCAAAATTCCCTCTTCTAATGCAGCAAAATGCTCGAAGGGTATCTGCAATTCCAGTCCTTTGATATCTTTCGCAGTGTTCAAACTAGCGTTTGTAAAGAAAACTCAAAATATGAAAGATAGCCAGAAGCTAAAATTTTTACGGACACCAACAATTTAGAAGAAATTAACATACATAAACTGGCTTGGTTTAGTTAATTACGAAAAGCATACTAGGGCCATTTGCCCAAGGGGAGCGATACGTTCGTGGAGGACTAAGAAACTATCTCGTATGCACGTTATAAACGCAAAACAGCTCTTTCTCCTGGAATTGAATCCAAGTCGGAATTACTAATGTTTAGCCATTTTAGCACTCGTTTGTGGGCCTTACCCAAAAATGGCAATTCAAGAAAATACTATGCAGTGGTAAATGCCAAACTGATTCGTACATTTAGAAATCTATGAATTCCAGTAAAGCTCTTACGCAAGATCCAGTACTTTAAATCGATAGAAATTCTATAAAATCTTACCTGAAGATTTACAGTAGCGAGGATTTTGTTAACCTTACACAGGAGAAGGAAATTAACTTATTTTAGGATGAACACAGAGAGACTGTACAGTTAAATTCTAAAGTTCTGAGTAGTTTGCTCGCTATAACAGCCTCTTCAGACATAAGTAGCTGCTATAAGGAAATTTGACTTAATATACCCTCGTCGGAGACGTTTGCATCAGGCATAAGGAGAGAGACTGTAATAAAACGTTTTAGAGTTTACCGTGTTTAAAAAGAAAATCTAGATTAAGATCTTTAAATTTCTCATAAGCCAACTAAGTTAATACATTAAACTCAAGATTTTGAATCCAAGTTTTGCCCCTTACTTTCATTAGTTATGGACTGGAATTCTACTGCATGTATCAGTTACTAAAATTCTTAGTAGTTAAAAGATATATACCTGAATTCTTAAAAGAATACCAAGGCTTATTTTGGTTTTAAATGGTTTTTCAGCTTATTTGGTTATGGGAAATCCGTGAGGGCTACCTTTATAGAGGATTTCTTAAGGGAAACTAGCTCGTATCCACGTTACTCATGGGGAAACACGAAAACGTCCAATCGGGTTGTCCGTTGTCTGCAATCAAATCCAGAGAAAACAGTGTTGAGACTTTACCGCTCGACCGCTGGTAGGCAATGAATATTTTCGGAAAGCACAACAGAAAGGATCTTTATTTTGATGGAAGAATGAAACATTTTAAACAATTTTACACAGCAATACGAGAGACTTGTGAGAAAGCGGGTATGACTTATTTTCACAACAGTTGGTCGTGGTTATGCTCTCATTTGCAAGAATCTTGCATGATGCGAATAATCATTTGGTATTTTTAAATTAAAGTAATTTTGAAAAAATGCGAAACTGTACTTTATGCTGGTCACGGTTGCTTTAGTTATGTTCATTAAGATTTTATAAACATTCTAAAAAGGAAAACATTTTGCTCCTCTACTACACTGACGGTTATTTATCTTCGAAATTTGGACTTTTGCATCTTTTCAGAGTTTCACTGTTTCTATGAAGCACGCATTTTGTTCTTTGTTTATTGAAATAACAAATTTAAGGGATTTGTTTTTTCAGTCAAAATGAGCTGATGACGAAAATGTTCTTACTAAAATATCAAATTAATGCGTATAAAAAGGCTATGACTAGATCCTCCATCTAACGTAAATCTTAACATAGGAGGTTGTTTGGCACGCCTTGTTCTACAACAAGAAATATTCAACTGAAGTTACAAATGGACGCGGTGTATCCTTTTATGTAATTTGGAGCTGATATTTTAGGCAGATTGTAAATTGAAGTTGTTTTTAAATTACCTAGCTTTAAATCCCTGAACATCTCCAGAGGGGGGGGGGGGCAGTTAGCGCACAAAAGCTTAAGAATCGATTCGACAAGCTACTTCTGATTTTATTATTGGTGCTGTATTACGGATTGGATTCATTAAACAAATGGCAAAGTAACATTGGAGCTACTTAAAAAGGGGAAGATTCCTTCATTAAGATCAAGAGAAAGTTACCGATTCTCGCTTCGCATACTGAGAAAAAAAGCACGAAAATGACCGTGCAACCTGCGCATTCTTCTGGAATTGAACTTTTGATAACTACGTTCAGCTCTATTTATCGTCTTAGCTTACTTTATTAAGGACTCATGAATATATCACCAATTCGATTGAATCTTCAAAAACCTGCAACTGATGATTCAAATAGCTAAATCTACATTAAGTCGTTGGCACATGGGGGAAACCTCGAATCTGTCATAAAATACATTCGATTTATTTGAAAGCAGGAAATTACAGAAAATTTGCGACATGAAAAGGAAGCATTAGCATTTAATAAAAAATAACATCGACGTCTTGAGGAATTTTTTTTAACAAAGTTGAAACTTTTCAGAACGCGGTAAAAATGAGTTAGCCATGAATTAAACTTCGTTAAAAATACCTGCATTATTACTTCAGATTGGTAAAGAATGCATTCTAGTCTATAAAATGTACATTTCAATGCATTTAATATTCAGATAATGCAAACACTTGCTACTACGTAAGAGTTCTGCTTTATTAGACAAAAATAGCTAGCTAACAAGTTGTACTGGAAGAAAGAAAATGACATAAGAGCGAATACACACTACAGTTCTTCCAAAGCTTTGAAGCACTATTTTTGCATTTGTTGCTAAATTAATCTAAGTCAGTTTTTACCAGTTGACTGATAAACGTATCAAGATTTATGGAGACTCTTGGAGTTCAATGAAGCGCCGTAAAATAGGAAGCTCAGACATTAGTTCAAGAATTAAAGCGGATATAGTTTACACAAGCGTACGAAACTACATCACACTGGCTGGACTTTTACCATTTTTTATACTACAGTAAGTTAAGACACTTTGAAACTATTAAGTGTAAAGAATTAATCTTCGTATTTAAAAATAACTAACATTTCATTTGGAATGTTAAAAACTGTTCTTTTTGGTTCTAGTGGGAGATAGCGAAAAAATGAGAAATTAAAATTTAAACTTGTGTTATACATGTTTCTGTAACCTAGGCATTAATAACGATTGCATATTCGTTCTTACTCTGAATTAGATATTTAAAATTTCAACACTCACGATGTTGAAAATTAACTGTAAAAAAACTCAAAACTGAAGATTGAGAAATGGGTGCAAAACAAAATTTAGACAATTGCCTTAGCCTCAATAGCGGCGAAGCGAGTTAAGACCGCTGAATGCTAGAGTTCAATCGGGTTGTCCACGTCGTTAGTTCTTGTAGTTTCTGTACGCGTAACATGAATAAGAGCCAGGTTTCCATCGAAAATCCTCCATGAAGGCATCTCGTCCTCTAGGCAGATGGCTGTCATGCGCTTTGCCATGTTCAAATAACTTAATCTAACGAAAGAAACAGCCTTAACTGGCGTATATATATACTACTCTTTTCAAACATTTAAAAGCACAGGTTATCCCAACATAGATTCCAAGTAAAGAAGACACGTTTAGTTTTTATGTTAACTGGATTACCACATAGAAAGGAATATAGAATAGGAAGAGCATTTATTTAGAAATAACTTTGGAGTTTTGCATCCGTACGAATCGAAGTCTACAAGTTTATTAATCAGAATCTAATGCTAGTGTTTTTCACCTGTTCCTAAAACTTTAGAAGCAATTATTCAGAGGTTAAACATCTAAATTTGTTAAGATTTAGTTGTTAAAACCTATCTGAAGACTTTTCGAGTGTGGAAATCGTACAAGAATTTGAAGCCATTTTTATTAGTAATCATTAAACTGAGTTTATTTGTACATTCAGGTAAGGAAATTAATTACCCTAAAAAGTTTTAAAGAATGCTAATGTGGTTGGAATCTTTAAAGGAAAAACTTAATGATAAAAAGTACTCGTTTTGAAACCAAGAGTGACGGGGGTGTTAAAAAGTAGTAGATAGAAGCTATCAAAATTGAAACTTTCAGATTCCGTACGATTTAAGGTATCTAAAACAGAGACCTAAATAAACCTTTCCACGGAGTGAAACGATTATCAATACGTTAATAAAAGAAAATACTCTGAAAACAAGAAAATTCAAATCAATGTTAGCCAAAACACAATATCCAAGTGCAGAATAATAACTGCAGTAATCCATATGCTGCTGGGCTGGGCTGTAAACCAATTTCCATGCATGAGGATTCATAAAATATCCACCTAGAGTATTATTTATAGACGAAATACAAGTTCATCAAAACATTCCCTTTGCAACAGTCTTTTGTAATGCACGAGCTTCAATTATGAAGAACTCTGCATTCCGCGTTTAAAAAGAATTCGCTTGTTTTAGCAGCTATGGAACACTAGCCAAGCTTAAAAAGAATTGAACCAATCCTATTCTTCAGATTATGTAACGTTTCTGACTAAAGTATTAGACATAACCTAGTTTTATTAAAAAGAATAGAACAGAAATCAAGTTATCACTGATGATCACGAGAGATATTTAAAGTACTACATATAAAAGGAAGTACAGTCGAATTTGTTAAACATAACCTGACCTTATGACAGCTAGCTTGCGCAAAATGTTGAAGTGGAATGACTGGCTTGTTTATTAAAAAAACTAATTTCCCATTTAAATTGAAGTTCCATGCAGTATCGTTTTGATTATTTTGAAAGTATCTTCCGAAACACTAATAGGCAATAGTTCACTTAACAGACTGTATAATTAAGAACAAATGATTAGTAGATTTAGATAATTCGCAGATGATTTTACGTATCTATAAGTTACGCCTTTACTTTAAATGGTCAGAACTGAACTCCACACTAGAAGTTTATTTCGGTCATGCTTAGAACAGAACTCTAGAGTAAAAGTTTATTCCGTAACCTGCAATTAACAAAGATACAGTTGGCCCAATAATCTCATTTTGAGGAGATTCTTAATACCAGTTAATCATCTAAAACCAATTTAAACGCAATCACTCTAGTAGAATATAAAAATACAAACACTTTTGAAACGCCTAGAAATTTATAACTTACCGAAGTTTCAGTAGGATATTGCTCAGCCATCGTGCTCTGACAAGAAGAAAGGGCAAGGAATACTGTTGAGAAGTAAAACTGTAATTTAAATAGGAAAAGAGGCCGCCGCTATCCTACTATTATACGTCAGTGATTTGATTTGCATTGGCGCTGTTTAGCTATGTTTTTAGAAATACATTGCATGTCGCATCGTAATATTTTATTCCATCTGCATATTTAAATTTTTCCATTGTAAGCATTCATTCCATTGCACTAATTAAATTATTAGGTTTTTGGTAGTAGCAAGTAATAATCTGATTTCTTGCTAGCTTTTTGGTACGAATTTCATTATATCCTTCATTTTACAATTACTTTTGTAATGTTTTCTAGCTAATTTTACCTACTGTGCTGAAATATTTCCCCCTAAATTGTATGGACAATCTCCTACCAAAGCAGAAATAACATTAGATATTTCGGAAACAGTATATATATTTGAGAAAATAAATATTTACAGCTGGTATTTAAATTTAAAAAATAAAGCTTCGTAGGGAGAACAACAGGAATTTTTTTCATTATTATAATTGTATTTACCGATGTAAAATTTTACAAATCACTATAAAAATTCGTTTTTAGTCAAAGGGGCTTTGTCCCTGAGGGACTATTGTTTTCTTTTTGCGATTTTGCGTCGAATCCCTCTGAATGTCACTTTCACTTGTCAAATTATTGCCACCAAATATTATCGCTCTGTATTATAGTTGAAGAAATTAAATAATTAAGAATCTGCATAAATGTATGTACGTTTCTCGCATTGTGATAAAATAACGGTAGCTAGAGCCATTAAATTTTGAATGACGTAATCCTACTGCGAATATGGGCGTCTGGAAGGTCAAATTTGAAATTTGGAATTTGTTTTATTATCGATTTCATGCTTTGTAAAACTTTAACAAATTCCTGATTAACAAGCTCAAGGATATCAAAGCGAGCAATGGCAGCGCTGTACAGAAAAAACATTTTTATCTGCAGCGCGTGAGACTGTTTATCGGAAATTTTGAAGATATGCTCAATTTAAAATTATTTTGCGATATTGCTCTTGAACTGAATTTCGTGGTTTAAGTGCGAAGAACATGATATTTAATAAATAAAGGTAACACACAAAATGTTAAAAAAAAACGCCCCTTTTGGACGTAATTTCAAATCTGAAGCCTTTCAGTTTTTTTTTTCCTTCTTCACGACGGAAACTTGCCCTTTTTAGGCTTTTGCCACTACTGAGGCCGTAAGCAGTGATCATTTAGGCACCCAATGGAGGTAGGAAGTAAGTCCTTTCTCACCTTAGAGGCACCTGATAGGCGATCACCGTTACCTCCTATGAAGGGACAGACAATTTGCATCCGCACTTTCTCTGGGATTTGAACCCGGGCTCTTTGGTACCACAGCATATCCCCCTAACCCCTAGCCCCGCGGCTGACGTAATAAGGTCAGAGTAGGCAAAACATTCTCTGACTCCTGCCTACCGCAATACAGAAGTTAGAGTTTAAGCACAATGTATATTACTATATATGTCTATAACATTTATTTATTTAAATTAAAAATAAAGTGCAAGCGGTCATTTTATTTATACAGAATAAAATTTGATTGTAGCAAAACGTATTTATTACCGAAATTAAATATAAAAATAAACAAAACTAAAACAGAATTTGTAAATAAATAGCCCCAGTGTTCTGGGATGTCTGAAATTATTCAGAATCTTTTGAAGGAAACATATCAAATAATTTTTATATTTTTCGAAGAAAATCGTCCAAGGACGTTCGCCTTTAATGACTAAAAACATTCCTTCTTTCTTTATTTTGTTTCATCTATAGGAATTTAGAAGTTATAACTTTGTGTCTGAGGTTGAAGAATTATATTTTTTTTCTAAAATCAAATTAAAAAGAGTTCAGTACAACTTTGGAGATTTTACGATGCTTTTAAATTTCTTCTGCTAGTGGTGATACAGTGAATCTGAAGAATGTTTGTGTGCTATAATGCATATAGCAAGTTTTCTACTGATAAGATCCTATCGAAGAAAATCAAAATGACAACAATTACCAGTAAATGCTTCTTTTGATGAGTAAGAAAATACAGATTTCTTTATTTTACCCATGCTTTCTTTAAATTTTTTTTTTTTTTTTGCTATGCAATGTGGATACTGTAAATAAATTTAAGCTTTTGTGAAACATTTTTGTGGTACAGACAACTTTAACAAATTCCTGATTAACAAGCTCAAGGATATCAAAGCGAGCAATGGCAGCGCTGTACAGAAAAAACATTTTTATCTGCAGCGCGTGAAACTGTTTATCGGAAATTTTGAAGATATGCTGAATTTAAAATTATTTTGCGATATTGCTCTTGAACTGAATTTCGTGGTTTAAGTGCGAAGAACATGATATTTAATAAGTAAATGTAACACATAAAATATTAAAAAAAGTCTCTTTGGACGTAAGTATAATCTGAAAATTTTTAGATTTTCTTTTTATATTTTAATTATTTTTTCTTGTGCAAGATCTGTACAAAGTATTTGTTATTGATAACTTGTCAGTAAGATATCGAAGCATTTTTATGGGATAAAATATCTGTAATGTTCTCTTTTCTCTATTCCCATTCCTATTCTAAGGTAAAATTCTTCTTCAAAACGGTTTGGTTTGCTTTAATTATGGCAAATCACTCTAGGACTATCTGCCCAAATCCCTTCAAAGTGAATGCCTTTCTATTAAAATATGATAAATCAATGTATGATTTTATTTTTTACGAAATGCTAAATTAATTCTTAAAGGCAGCAAAGGATGAATTACCAATGAGAAGTTAAATTTCTAGAAAAACAGCTAGACTTGCTTGAGAACGATACATTTCATTATTCATAATTACTTTTAAAAATGGGAAAAGATTTTGTATGATAGAAAATTACCAATTAGAAAGTAATGTTTTGAGGACAGCGTAATTACAAAAACATTGAACATTACAAAAAATAAAACTAAACACTACAAAAGCACTGAGAATTATATGTATTACTTATGACGATTTGAGGATGATTATGTATAGTTTTGAGATATATTTTCCGGCTAAGTGGACGTTAATAAGTCGACTTAATATTATCTGGTTTTATTACAATACTAAACATCAAATGTCTGCCAGTAAACTATGTGTTGGAATGGTAACTCTGTTTAATGTTATTTGATGGTAGCTAACAATATGTAAATTTCAAGGGCATAGTGTATAATCTTTAATATTTTTGTTATTTGTTTTACGCATACGAAATTAAAAAATTACATAATGAAATTTTGATAGTTTTTAAAGCATGACTTAAAATGTTACATTTTAGAAACAACGAAATTCAGGATACATCCTTGATAATTTAGCATCGTAAATAATTTTTTTATAATTTAATTTCAAGATTAATGTAATAAGTTAGAAGAAACATGTTGTAACTTAATCAAAATAATTCTATTGCTAAAGTGCTAACTTTTTAAAATAAACATTAGCCATATTTCATTATTTTTTTCAGGCACTTATCGTTCCAAACAGCACTTACATATTAACGCAACCACCCTGGAGCAATATGGCGATTTTTTGTTGCCGATGGAAAGGTGGAAGCTACTTATCGGATTCAAGGTGGTCACTTTTCGCAACTTTGTATTTAAAGATACTTAAACTATATTTATCGTAAATCGTCAAACATTATCAATATGTATTAGAAAAACACTTAAGCAATTTAAAATAAAAATTTTAATTATTAATAGAGATTGTATGGTATCAAAAAAGTAAAAATCATTTTTTGTAAAATCCCATCTTGTCAGAAACTGGGGTAGTGACTGCTACTATGTGTGAATTTACACAGAAACATGAGAAGAGGTTTAAAGCCATTTTTATTTTATCTTTAAAATGACAAATACGTCTACTTGACGCTCACAAACTGTCCCAACCCGGCTGTTTAACTAAAGCAGAACGTAAAACTGAAAGTAATAACTACATGAGCAAATATCAAAGCACTACCGACGAGGCTCTGAGATCCTAAACTAACCGCTTTCTTAATTACCGCTGAGATTCAACAAGATTACTGATTAAACAGTTGAAGGCTAACACTTCTGCAAAGCTAGGCACTGGCTGACACTCGCCGATCTAAATTCTACCGAGCAACCTCACTAGCGTAACTTTAAAGCAAGACTCTCACACTCTGGTTTCCTTTCTTATTTTAATTCAACTAGCTTCCGCTAAATTTGAATAAACTGCGCGTGCTACTACAATTTACATACTCTGACACGGGCATTTCTAGGGGAAAATGAAGGCTAAACAGGAAAGATAACTTAAAATAAATGTTAGTTAAAATAAATATAAACCCTACAAGCTAATGGACAAATTTTAATGAAATTTAGTATGAATGTATATTTATAACAGAAAAAGAGATGCACTATTCAAAATCCATGATGTATTATCGAACTGAAAATTAATCTAATATAGAGTGAGGTGCCCTCTCATAGTCAGACGGTCAGCGCAGCATGACGCATACTGATCAGAAGGTAATTGAGGACCCCCTGTAGCAGTCGCTCCCACTCCTTCAGCAAAGCAGTTTTCAATTCGGGAATGGTTCTTGGATGGGGATGGTGAGAAGAAATTTCCCTCTCAAGAGCGTCCAAGACATGTTCTACAGAGTTAGCTCAGGAGATCGGTTGGCCAATCCATGAGACGAATATCCTTACTTTTCAGGTAATCGTTGATCAACTGAGCCCTATTTGGACAAGAGTTGTCCATTAAGGGTAATCCAAGACCAACGCAGGCGTGGCGGTCGTCCAACATAATGTTTGTCCAAACCATTACACTTCCACAATCCCAATGATTCTTTTCCCTGATGAGGTATGGATGGTATCGTATTACAGACTCGTTTCAGATACAGATAAGCCGAGAATCAGTGTCCAGCTGATTTTGGACTCATCTCTAAAACGCACGGTGCTCCAATTAAGTCTGGTCCAAAGTGCATACAGTTCTATCTCATGAAGCTTGTGGGAAACTGCAGATTGTGAAACTCGGGTTCCGGTGGCAGCATACAGCTCACATGAATGTTGTGTAGCTATAGTCTATATAGTGTAGCTATAGTCTTGTGTCGCCACTGTCAAACTGCCAAGTAACGATCCTCATTCGTCTTTGTGAATCATGATCTATCTTCTCTATGTCTTCTCGATATGGATCTAGTATCTTGAAAATGTTTCCACAAATCGCAGACGACATTACACTGAGCTCTGTAGCCACCTGCTGTTGTGAATTTTCTGCCTCCAGTCAACCGACAATGCTCTATTTCATTCCGTCATCAATACAGAAGCTGTTCGCACATTTTTAGACGATGTATATTGTATTCACAAAACTAAATTACATCAAATTCTTGTGTTTTAAATGTTCTATTTGACATTCCTTATTCTGAACTATCTTTCGACACCTCAATTTCTAGGATAATAATGCCTTTTGAAGTGTCAGAAGAGGTATTCTGTCCCATTCCTCCCGAACAGCTTTCCAGAGTCCTGTTAGGGTTTTGGGACAACGTTTGGATAATGCAGTTTTTAAAAGTCCGAAAGCACAAAAATCCATAGTTGACACATCGGGAGATTTAGTAGGGATATCAGTGAAGGGTATGGCCTTGATACCAGTTTTTTGTTCCATTTCTTTTAGGAAATTTACAGTGGATTTTGATGTGTGACTGCTAGCTTTGTTCTGATGGAGTCTTACAGATTGATGGCACTGTGGGTAAAGCGATGGTATTTCATTCAGAAAAATTGGCGATAAAATATGTTTCTGATAGTATTTGGAGTTAATCTTGACATTTTTTTGCATTCTCTTTATTTTTAACTTACCATTATAAGAAAAACCAGCAACAATCATGAATCCCTTAGAAAAACTTTCTTTCGATTCTTTGAACCATGTACTTAATTTTTTCCTCCCCTTTTATGATAATAAATGGCTCTTTTTTTGTTTGTGACAATTGTTTTCCATTTTTCTTTGGATAAGTGTTTCTCATACAGAATACTGCGTTGAGCGATATGCTTAGGAAGAAGACGATGCACATTGCGTTTTTTCGCTTTCTTAAGATTTAAATCAACTTTTATCATTTTGTTTACAGTGGACACCGAGCATTTTAATGATTTTGCAACTGTCTTTTGACTAGGGGGATTTTCTTTTAACATTAAACAACGTACCTTTGCAATAGTCGAAGATGTCCGTTTTTTTCTTGGATACTCGTTTGGAATTTTTGTCCCACTTGAGGCTCCAATTTGACGTATTTTTCCTTTCTTGTTGATGATATTACCTATCGACGCTTTAGATATCACAAAACCATGACTTTCACATCGTTTTTGGATAACGGAGTATGCATATTTCTCTACGGAAAGAGCGTAAATGTAGCCTTCGAACCACTGCTTTGTTAAATTCGCCATTTTGAATAAAAACAAAACTTTCAAGCCACAGACGATAATTTTGACTTTTAAAAACATAGTACAATTGCAATTACTTCTTTTGCAGCAAACGATTTTTTATTATCGCTTACCAAAATTGTCTAAAAAATGTGCGAACTCATTTTATTTGGTACCTTATAAAATTTACCCAACTCTTGCTAGAAATACTTTGGATGTCGCATAGTAGAACGAGCGCAGGAAACGCGGAAAATCTCTCTTGCGCTTATATCCCCTCCATAATCACCATAATCACAGCTCCGCATAATTTTTTGGTGGCATAATTCTTCGGTGTATAATTCTTCGATGGCATAATTAGTATCTTTAGTTCAATAAGTTTCGCAAAAATAAGCATAATTTGGAATTTTTTTTTAAATTTTGCAAACGAGTGTACACATAAATAATAAATTAATACGAGTAAAACTCAGTTCAGCAGTTCAAAACTTTATCCAATTAAAAGTTAATTGCTGCCACAACTGGTGATAATATTGTAAAATAAAAGCAAAAATTAAGCATTTAAATCTATCCCATATTCAATTCAGAAAAAAGCATTTAGAATAAAGATTGAAAAATACGGTGACTAAATCACATTAAAATTTGGAAAAGTTGTACAAGCCGAAAAGAAAATGTTAAAAGAGAAGAATGTTATTTATAGCCTTCATCGCATGATCGTCAGGGAGCAATTCGCGTACTTCTTTTCGTTGTACCAACCCACTGATTACGACGAGGAGAAAGCTATAAAAAATCCTTTTCCTTTTACTGTTTGCATTTCAGTTTATATATTTTTTCAGCTTTTCATGCAATTCAGTCATTTTGCTTTTCTCTTTCTCTCTCTTTATATATAAAGGTATTTTAGTAGTTAATGTGTAATCTGTTTTTTTTTTGTCATGGTATTTGAATTTCCATTTTGGCTCCTCAATCTAAATAGAAATTGAATTTGCGACAGTTTTCCAAAACTGTTGATTCTCAAATTTCATTTTTAATGAAATGATTTAATATATCACTTAGGAGAAATTTTTCGCCAAAAGATCTTGTGCCGCCCATTGCAAAGGAAAGGACGTAGATACATTGCATTTCATTGAAATGAAGTTTCTTTCGACTTCTGTAGAGCATATAATGATAAAAAAAAAGCAATTAATTCTGTTCTAAATACAATATTATATACGTCTTTTAATTTTATGTCTAAAATTTCCATAAAATTGGCAACTTAATGCGCTTCCCTTTTACCAAAACTAGAGGAAAAACAAACAAAGCAAAACATACCTCTAAATATTCGGTACTGCATAAACTACTAATTTATACATGAAATGTATTCTGTGTTATGAGAAACTGTTGTTCCCACCCAAAAATATTTACGCTTTGTTTCGAGCTCTATACTAGAATCCACTCATCCAATATTTATGCAGATAGCATCCCTGAATTATCGCAATACTTTAGCAGTAAAAATGAATTATTTGATTTCTCTAGGGTATAAATAAATAGCAACAGTAGTGGGCGGTTGCATAAACTTGCATCTGTACTCTTACAACATGCTCATAATAGCAGAGCACTCAGATGAAAGTTATAATTACCTCTTAATTATGCTTTAATGTTATTCAAATTAGCACATAAAATGTATTACTACTAATTAATTTAGTATACTACTTACAGCTAAACTAATGTAGTATTTTCCTTTCATGAGCATAAGCTTTGAATTTTGATGCACAAAATAATAAAAAGTGAAATCAAAGTTTCTAGAAATGTAAAAATAATGTAAATGTTTTGCTTCTCCAATGTATTTAGAGCAGGGTTTCTCAAACTATGGCGCGTGTCCCACTAATGCGGTATATTACATAACATTTGGCTGTAAAATAGTTGCACAAAAGATTTAAATGAAGGTTCACAATTAGCGTAAAATGGCTACCCTTTTGGCACAAATGTTGAAACTTGTTAGCGTATATTTTTTTCTTATTCATATGGAAAACAATTTAAAAAGTATCAGAGCCTTTGGTCTAGAGTAACCAGATTTTGTCAACAAGAATCCAGGACTATAAAGGAAGGGGAGAATGAGGTACCTTTGAAATCGAGTAAAAATGAATCAAGTAAGTACGTATATATGTATGTACGTAGTACGTATGTGTGTATGTACGTAGTGTATGTGTATATACGATGATCCAAAAGTCGTGGACATCAAACTTTCAAAAATTTCGGAAAAGTGAATATTAATGGAAAATTAGTTGATGATTTACCTATACTACATCAATATGCAAATTTAAAATTTAAGTAATAAATTCATTTTTCAACATACAAACATGAAATTATTGAAAAGGGCTTTTTACTATGAGTACAGTGAAAAGCTAGGTCAGTAGACAGATGATGAATATGCAAGTATCAACACTATGACGTCAGGGGGTATATCAGGGCATGAAAAACGTAAGAAATCAGCACGCGTAAGGTAACTTAAAAAGAAGAATAAAAGGTTGATTTCCAGGTATTTTTCTGCAAATGAAAGTGAGATTGTACGTACAGTATGGCTACAAGAAAGCATCAGGGCACCTTTACACGTGGTGGAATAATTGCTAAGCTTAAGGAAAGGCGTAGTTTAACATCTGTAACCTCAGAGTTAGAAACTCATAAAAGCGTTGTTTCACGATCTTAGAAAGCTTCCAAACGAAAGATACACATCAAACAAAAGATTGCACGAAACGTTGATTGTTTCGGCCAAGGAAAACAACGATGAGTGACGACCGTCTATTGCCCTGCAGGCGACAAGAGATCGAAACTAGAAAAATTGACCCGTAGTTACTCAGAGGCAACAGGACGAGAGGTGTTCCGGTTCACTGAGGCCAGCCAACTTCATACAGATGGCCTGTTCGCCCGCCGTCTTTAACGCTGCATACCATTGACAGTCGCCCATCGGCGACACCATTTATAGAAGTGTAGAAAACTCAAAGACCGGACATCTCATGAATAGAATCATATCTTCTTTACCAATGAGAGTCGTTTCAGTTTGTCAAACGATTTCCGGCGCCAGCTGATATTCAGAGAGATAAGATACACTGGTGTGCAAAAATTAAGGACGAAGTCGAAAAATTAGCATATCAGCTGAACGAAGAGGCAGAGCGGACAGAAAGACCAATCAGGAGATTAAGTAAGGTGATGTACGGTAGCACATGCGCAGATATGCAGGTGTCTGAGTAGTATAAAGCATGTTGTCGGTGTAAGATCAGTATTTTTGGCAAAGAGATTGCACGCCGTATAGCAGTTAAAATCACACCGAGTTGCTGCCTCAGCGAGAAATGGCGAATAATCAATCTGTTAGACGACATTTGGATGCTTTTACCCGAGGTCGAATCATTGGGAAGTTGGAGGAAGGCCGCAGTGTGACCAGTGTGGCTGCAGAGTTCGGAATTGCTCACAGCATCGTTTCACGACTTTGGAGACAATTTCAAACTACAGGAACAGCTATCCGGGGGTTTAGTAGTGGTCGTCCACGAGGAACCACACCCGCAGATGACCGGTATATTGCCTTACAGGCCAGAAGAAACAGGCGGCAGACAGCGGGAGAAATCGCTAGACACACGACACAGGCGACTGGACGACCGATATCGCGTTTTACCGTGGCCAGAAGACTGCACGGTGGTGGTCTGTTTGCACGACGCCCTGTACGGTGTGTACCTCTAACGCCTGCCCATCGGAGAAGGCGTTCTCTGTGGTGCCGGGAACACCGGAATTGGAGAGACAATGAATGGGGACGAGTACTCTTTACAGATGAGAGCAGATTTAGTCTGAGTTGCGATTCTAGACACATACACATCTGGACAGAGCGGGGAACACGCAATAACCCCTTCAACATCATCAAAAGGGACTGTTTTGGAGGTCGCGGAGTTCTCGTTCGAGCAGACATAATGCTTGGTAGCCGGACCGACCTTCATATCTCCCAAGGAGGTTCGTCACCTGGGACTGCTATTGTAACGAGGTTCTTCTTCCTTACATGCGTCTTTTCACAAGGGCTATGGGTCCTCAGTTCCTCTTCATGGACGACAACGCTCCACCTCATCGCACAGTTACTGTCGAAGAGCTGTTGGAGAGTGAAGATATTGAACACATGGATTGGTCGGCAAGGTCTCTGGATCTAAATCCCGTCAAGCATGTACGGAACTTACTAGGGAGACCCGTGGCAGCACGTAACTTATCGCCAGTAACGATTCCGAAACTGCGATTGGTGCTACAAGAGGAACGAGCAGCAGTGTCTCAACAGCTCATTAACAACCACATATCCAGCATGCACAAATGATGTGAAACCTGCCTAGCAGTCAGGGGAGATCATATCCCCTATTAAAGACCGGATGTTTCTTGCTGGACACCCATCACAGGGATGTTTCGGCCTTCAGTCGCATTGCGCTCCATGCTACTTTTTCAATAAAGCTTGTTTTTATCCCTCTGATTTCTCTTTTAGTAAGTGTTGCTTACATTACTCATGTCCTTACGTATTGGGGATCTTACGGTATTAAATGTGTTGATTTGGAAAGCTTTTGTACAAAGTTATATTGAAAAAACCGTCTCGTCCTTAATTTTTGCACACCAGTGTACACTTTCATTCCACCAGCATTAAAAAAAGAGACCGGAGGGGTGATCCTGGCGTCCGTATATGGGAAGGCATTACGATGAACGAACGGACGAAGCTCCACATTTTCGACAACGGTTCACTTACCGGAGATCGTTACTGTGAAGATGTTATCCTCCCCCACGTACGTCTTCAGGGTGCCATTGGTACCGATTTTTTTATGGACGGCAGTGCATGGCCACATAGGAGTCATGCTGCTGAGGAACTTTTGGAAAATGAAGATATCCACAGAATGGATTGGCCAGCATGCTTCCCTGGTGTTTATAAGCTTGGTTATTTGAAAAAGTGTAATTTGTGTAAAATTAATACGATATAAACAAATGAAAAAGTAAGAAAACCAATCTTAATGTATTTTTTCTGTAGCGCAGTACCTCAGTGGAGTTCATCTGATAGCTGTGATTTTATACCTTGCTGAGTTTGTTCGTATAATTTTTGGAAATTCTTTATCCTTATGACACTAGATCTTATTCCAGCTACTATCACGTAACAAGTTTGTATCTAAATGGTGCAAAATCAAACTGATTATAATATAAAGCAGTGTAAAGTAATTCCTCTGGTCTGTGATAGATATTTTGAACTCATATGCTTTGGAAAAAAATCTGACAATATTTCGCTTGAAAACTGAAATGCAGTGAGTGCATTTTTGTGAGTTAAAAATTCTGGAAGAAAAAGTTAAATTAACTTCTGTTAATTTTCCTGGTTGGTATTTGAATATTCAAATAAAAATCAGAAATACTTCTTTAAATAAAAATCAAATACATATAAAATAAATAAATAAAATAAGAACCTTAATCAATCCGTGTTTACTAAGAATATGTTTTAATATTTGCTCTTCGATATTATTACGAAACTGTGATTTATAAGGCGAAATCTAAACACAGTTTCGTTAATATATAGTTGTAATATCAAATTGAACAGAACAAATCCTAAAGTATGGCGGTTTGCTTTTATTAATACCATTGGTACTCATGGTCCTTTAGAAATAATAGATAGCAATTAATTTTTTAAGACTTGTATAAGAGTTTATACATGAAGTTACATGAAAGTTTATATGATGCTACATAACGAAAATTTCGAAAAGGCAAAGCTAAAATATTTTTCTTCGTTTTTCCGAAGCTTTAGTTTTAGATTTATTATCATTTTATAACTGCCTGCTCAATTCATATTAATTTTCTTCCGAATTTAAGCAAAGTATAGTTTAAGAAACTCATGTATCTGCTATACATATCACCTGAAAAATCTGTAGTAAAATCAACAAATTCTTCATTACTTACTAAAAATAACTGTTTCAAAGAATGTAGAGAAAGTCAGCAAATTCATTTGCAAAAGTGTTTCAAAATACATTTGAAAATTGTCAAAGACCCTGTAAGGTTCTACTGCCTATCTGTTGTGTAGAATCTGGAGAAATAGTGATTTCACCGAAGAAGGGTTAAAACTTCCCTTTATTAAACTTTCAAAATTATTTACAATGTGTCAACTTGACGCTAACATACTACGCCTCAACTTCGGCGGTAACTGAAAGAGTAGAATAAAACTTAAGAATTCAAGATATTCGCAAGTAGTAGAATTACACTACAGGGCTCATACAATTCTGTATCCTACAGCGCGTAGAAGAGTCTAGTGGCAGCAAGATAATAGCTATTAAGCCACGTCTAACCAGCAGTAACTGCTAAGCGGAAGCTTGCGTATAAGCACGCACAGAAATTTCCCAGATTCACTCTAACTTTCCTTACCGGAACCTCGATATTTAAACTTATTGTCCCACTGGTAGAATTTGCATTTCTTACACGAGCTACCAAATTTAAATATTCTGGCACTGACAATTACGGGAATGAAGGCTTATAGGAAAGTAACTTAAAATTAAATTTAACTGGTTATTTAAAATAAATATAAATCCCTACAACCCTCAAATAAACTACCACTAAAATCCCATAAAGAAGACAATTTTAACCTCCTGGATCATAATCACATTTAAGTTTTGATTAACAAATGTTTCAATTTTGTTTAGCACGCACAAAATATCATTAAAATTCCTTGTATCTGTATCATGATCCCACATATTTCAGATACAACATATGGTCTAAATTTTAGCACATTTGGCTATACTTCTCCAAGCGAGGCCAAATTTGTTTCCGAGTTTTCTAAACTTCGGTGTTTGATTTTTTTTTTGGCTCGACTATCAAACTATAACTGGGGTGCGATTCCTCGGGTCGACTAAGTAGCCAAGTGGATAGAACTGTTAGACACTGCTAATAGATAAAACCCTATATATGAGTCTTTTTAGCTTTTACGTGATTATTTAAGACACCTTCTCAAAGATTTTATAAACAGCACAATTATCTGTGTGCCTCTAAAACGTTTTGGAGCATTTTATCGATCATGGATTATACATCCAGGAACCCCACTATTATGTAGAAAGCAATTTGACTTTTTAAATTTCTTTTCAACTAGCTTTACATATTATTAGTCACTTTTAAATACATTTTAGTGGTTCTTGTGTAATTATTTACATACATAATTTCATGTATTTCTGTAGTTTTTTTTTATTACAATAGATTTATTTATTCCTTCACTGTTACTATTTACTCAAATATTATTTATTTGTAGTTAAGTTCGTTTATTAATGGGCAATCAATATAATAGCCTCAAATGAAATACACAGTCCAGTCACATTAATGTGACCACCACGTACTTTCCATGTCAGAGTTAAATAACCAATCACAGAAGGCAGGTGGCAGCACAGTGCAGTTGAGCGTATATAAAGGGTGTGTGAGGGCTTCGGAAAACATTTCAATCGTTGGCGTAATGCAGAAACGAAGCGATTTATCCGACTTCCAAAAGGGCATGATCATTGGCTTTCGGGCCAAGGGTGGAAGCATTTCCGAAACGGCTGAGTTTGTGAACTGTTCGCGTGCCGCCGTGGTAAAAGTGTACCGTACATGGCAAAATGGGACTGTCCAAAATCAGCGACGTGGCAAATGTGGTGCACCACGGGCCATAGATGACAGAGGCGAACGACGGTTGCGGAGATGCGTTCGGGCAGATAGACGGGCTACCGTTGAGCAACTGACCACCAAAATGAACCAAGGGGCTACCAAAAGTGTCTCCCAAAGTACTATTCAGCGAACATTGCTGCGTCTGGGCCTCCGAAGCAGACGCCTGGTTCGTGCACCTATGCTGACTGCTGTTCATCGACGGCGAAGGCTAGAATTTGCACGCCAGTACAGCAGCTGGACGTCCACTGAGTGGCGACAGGTTGCGTTTTCGGATGAATCGCGTTTTATGCTCCATCGGACAGATGGACGTTGGCGTATAAGGCGTGAAACCTCTGAAAGGAACCACCCTGCAACCATTGCCGGAACGGTCCAAGCTGGAGGCGGGAGCATTATGGTCTGGGGAATGTTTTCCTGGCATTCTCTAGGTTCACTGATCATTGTGGAAGGCACAATGGATCAATACAAGTACGCATCTGTCCTTGCGGACCATGTTCACCCCTACATGCGCATTGTTTTTCCTCAGGATGATGGCATCTTCCAGCAGGACAATGCGAGGTGCCATACAGCTGCCAGTGTACGTGCGTGGTTCGAAGAGCACCAGGATGAGTTTACCGTCCTCCCCTGGCCAGCAAACTCACCTGACTTAAACCCAATCGAGCATCTGTGGGACCATCTCGATCGAGTTGTTCGCGCCATGGATCCTCAACCGCGTAATCTAGCGCAGCTGGCCACGGCATTAGAGTCGGCATGGCTCAACATCCCAGAGAACACCTTCAGGGACCTATGTGACTCTCTTCCTGCATGTCTCGCAGCAGTCCGCTCTGCGAAAGGTGGTTATTCTGGCTTTTGACAGATGGTCACATTAATGTGACTGGACTGTGTAGTTATTTATTCTGTTTGCATAAAAATGTTAGCTTGCAAATTATCAAAACAATTTTCTTCGTAAAAAGTAAAAAAGAAATAAACTAGGAAATTGAAATGTAAGAATATTTGCCAATCATATGAGATATTTTTAATATATATTTTAAACTATAATATTTTCATGCTTATGAGTAAAATGGTATGAGCCAGTAGCTTCTTAATATTTTGATATTTTTCAATGGGAAAAAATATTCATAAAAAATATCTGCTCTCAGAACAAGTGTTTTCATATAGCGGTTTCATTGTTATCTATAGATATCAGTATCGTAATACGATGAAACCTCTGTTCACAAATTTAATTCGCTCCAGAGGGCCGTTCATCAGCTGATATGTTCGTAAATCTAAACAATGTTTCCTATAGTAGTTAATGTAAAATAGATTAATTTGCTCCTGGACAACAGATAATTGTTTATTTAATATTACCACAGCACTTTGTATACAAACTCAAAAACAATAGAAATCATCAAATGTAATACGAAGAGGATAAACATGATATAAAATAGATAAAATAGGCAAAAGCGTATTTTTTTTTCAATTGTATGAATGAGAGTGAGCTACATAATAGGAAAATATTCAGAAAGGTTATTGTTTGGAGGATTGTTATCTTTAGCAGGCATCTTCTTTTAATGGTGGAGACTCACAGGGACTCTGTTTCGCTTAAAAATTGCCCAACCAAATTTGTTTTTGCCTACATTTCAAACTGAGACATGGTCTTGTCGTTGAAAATACGTATTCTGTAGTTTGCTGCTGCTTACAAGGCTGGAATCGTTACATGAAAACTTAACACCGTACTGCATTTTGTACGAATGTCAGGCATTAAAGACTAGAATCAGTTTCCTCTTCTTCAGAAAGCATTTCTTCCATAATCGATTTTTGTTGCTGCTTCTGAAATCGCGATTCTTTCTTGTAGACTCATTTTTACGGTTTTCTGTTAACATCTGCACATTATCATCGGTAACTCCCTAGCCCATGGCTTGCTTGAGACACAACATCGTAGATAGCAGAAAACATCCTAAGTGTTAATGAGCTCAAAGTCTGTATCTGCAACCCAATCTGGCCATAATTTCCTCCAGGCCGGATTCATGATTCTGTAAGTCATTTGTTTGCCAGCCCTGTGAATAAAAGGTAAGCAACGGTAAGTATTAAAATGGCGTTTCCAGAGTCCTTGAGTGTTAATTATGTTGCATACGTTACTTCAAAGCAACTTTGCAAATCACATGCTGTCAACTTAAGAGTTTGTAACTTGAGACTGCTTTCGCTATCCGAGACGATTTTGTTCGGATAATTATTTCGTGAACGACTTATTAAACTCTGGCTTTCATGATCCGGTTTCACTGTAGTGATTTATATTTCTGAATTATCACTGAACAAAATCATAATTCACATGATGACAAAGGTCTACGTATGTGGCCAAGATGGCAAAAACTTCTAGGACATTACTAAAGTTTCTTTTATTTCTAGAGCATTTCAAGGTGCCCTTTTATTTTGTATGTGTGAAAACTTATTGTATAAAACTGAAAGATTTAAATAAATTGAGAATTATAAATATTTTATTGTGAAAATAATTTATTGTTTTCAAACTGAATTCGGTTAAATAAAAACTGGAAGTTGGGGGAATTTTCGGATTGTTAAATTTCTGTGTTGTGGTCTTGATTACGAGGAAAATGAAACAGAAAAAATTCATGGGAATATTTTGTGATTTGTGTGTGTGCGTGCAATATACACTCTTTTACAAAAAAAAAAATTGAAACACAAAGAAGGACTTTTGTGATCGTGACGAAATTTGGTATGCAAATGGTCAAAGTTTCAAGGCAAATGAACAGGAATTGCGATCATAGCGCGCATTTCTAGTACGCAGTTCGCGAAGTATAATACCAGTAAGAGAGGCGGAAAATTTATCTTTTTTTTTTACTGCCTGAACATTTCCTATTATAAATCACAACTTCTCAATAACTCGAAAACACTTATAAGTTAGGACTGTAGCTTTATTTCACATCTCTATAATTATTTCAACACTTTCGCCACAAAGGCGGGAACACTTTCCTCTCCAAAAGCGAGAACGCGCTCTAGGTTTTCCCCTTTTTTGCACAGCACTGCCCTCTGGAGGCATTTTCTAGATTTTACAGTTTATATATCAAGGAGGTGAGACTGAACATCCTCCCGCCCATTGAAATTGCAAATTTCAATATGAGAATATCAAAACAAATTTTGCAAAAGTTGAATAACAATAATATATAATAATAAAACACATATTACAATAACACTGTTTAACAACTTAAATGAAAATAATCATACCATAATGAATACAACACAATTCCAATAATACACCATATAGTCTAACTATTGATTTGGCAAGATATACGTGCCGACTACTTCTTTTAAGAAATTTTCCATCTGGTAACCGTAAATTAACAACTCTTACCTTTCCGTCCTTGCCAGGAAATATCTCAGCAATTCTAGCAACTAGCCATTTAGTTGGTGGAAGATTCTCTTCTTTTATAAGTACAATAGTTCCAACTTTAACATTATTTTTATTAAACTGCCACTTTAATCTTTGATGTAAATTACTAAGATAATCTTTTCGCCACAACTGCCAAATTTTTTTAACATAATTAGTTATTTTTTGCCACTTGGAAAGTTTGTTTTCTTGAATACCTGTTAAATTAGGCTAAGGTATAGAGGTGATTTCTCTGCTGATCAAAAAGTGTCCGGGAAACAAAACTCTAAAATCATTAGAATCGGAAGACATAGGAGAAAGAGGGCGGGAATTTAAAAACCCTTCGATTTGTATCACCATTGTTAAAAACTTCTCTATAGTTAAATTAGTATTTCCCACGACACGTTTCAAATGGTATTTGAATGACTTTACGCCAGCCTCCCAAAGACCGCCAAAACTGGGAGCCTTCGGAGGGATGAACTTCCAGTCAAAATCTTCGGAAGATAAATATCCTGCAAGAAGTTCATCAGGAGAATTCACCATATTAAACAATCTCCTTAACTCTGCTGCCGCACCTACAAATGTTTGTGCGTTATCCGTAAAAATTTTTCTATATTTGCCTCTTCGAGCAAAAAAACCTTTTAAGACAAGAAATAAAAGTTTGTGTCGTTAGATCTGTTACGATTTCCAAATGAATTGTACGGGTTGCGAGGCAAACAAATATGGCAACATAAACTTTGTTAAATACACCCTTACGCTGGTTTTTGTATTTCACAAGAAAGGGTCTACAAAAATCGATTCCTGTATCATTAAATGCAAAATTTTCATTAACACGCTCAGATGGCAGATTTCCCATTAACTGAGAAGAAGTAGAAGGATTTGCCTTAAAACAAATAACGCACTGATGACAAATCTTTCTGCAAATATTTCTCCCATTTATGGGCCAGTATTTTTCTCTTAACACAATATAATAAAGTTTGCGGTCCCACATGAAAGCATTTTTTGTGAAAATACATTACAATTAAATCTTTTAAATGACTTTTTGGTGGAAGTACCACAGGATGTTTTTTACAGAACTCAAGATTAGAATTTTGAAGGCGACCACCAACTCTAATAATAGAATTTTGATCAATAAAAGGAGCTAAACCTTTTAGCTTACTGTTGGGGACTACTGTTTTACCCTTAGATAAACTTTTCAGCTCTGCCGAAAATTCTCGAGATCGTACCTGTCTGATTAAGAAAATCTCTGCTTGCTCTAGTTCAGCCGCGGTTACATATCCTGACCTTTTGGAATTCGGGTTTCTTGCATTATAGATGAACCTGAAAAGAAAACTTAAAACACGTAAAATATGCATAAAATCATTACTTAGTCATAAATACGATTTAAAAAGTTAAAGTCCTTTGTTATACTAAGGAGTTTCAAAGAGTCAATACTATCACAGTCTTTTTTCAGTTCATTAAAATACTCATTCTGTGCGACACTAAGTTCTGGAGGTTTAGGAATAATTTCCTTTAAGAAAGCAGGTCCAGTCCACCAAGTTGAATTATTTATAAGAGAATCACTACTTGTATCACGGGTAACTAAATCAGCTGGATTAGCCTTGCCTGGAGAATGATGCCACGTAGCCTCAGTTATCAAGCCTTGTATCTCTTTCACACGGTTTGATACAAATTGTTTCCACTTTTTACTTAGACTTTGAATAGTATAAGGTGACCTTTGAATCACTCCAAAAAAAACTTCTCGATATTTGTTTTTTGTCAATAACTGGTTTCAGTTCACTAGCTAATTTTGCCGCAAGTAAAGCACCCATAAGTCTTGGTAATGACAGCTTCTTTAATGGTGCCACTCTGGATTTTGAAGCTACAAGATTGATCAAGATTTCGTTCTCCATAAACCTTAATACTAGCATCCGAAAATGTGTGAATTTCCAGTTCTGCATCTTGATCAATAAAAGAACCAAGTATATATCTCAGAACCTTTAAATTTTTAAGTTGTAGAGCTTCTTCACACCACCTCATCCACTTCTCGCTTATATCAGGAGGTAAAGCTTCATCCCAAGAAAGTTTTCTTTGCCAGATCTCCTGGAACAGGCACTTGAAACGGATAGTAAAAGGGGTCACAAGACCCAATGGGCCGAAGATTCTTCCAGCAGCCATTATTAGAAACCTCTTGGTGTTCCCTCTCTGTTGGAGAAATTCTAACAAACTATTAATTTCTAAGGACATGTAATCACTTCATGGATACCATAAGAGACCCAGAACTCTATGTAATTTTATCCTTTAAATCTTCTAGACGTAACTACTTAAATCCCACAGTTTTCCACTCCTTTCTTAACTGCTCAGAATTTGAAATGCACTTCCTTAAGGGCATCCCAGCATCTCTCGTTATTTTTTCGGCACTTTTTGAAATTTCAAAGGCAGATGGAATGTCGTCATTACCTGTGATAAGATCATCTATGTAAAAACAGGTATCAAGCGTTTGTACTGTAGCAGGAAAGTCCTTTCTGTACTTCTCTATATGGTTTTTAATAGTTACTGCTAATAAAAAGGGACTTGCGTTTACTCCAAAAAATTATCCTTTTGAATTTATATACACATACATTATTCATATTGTCAATGAAAAGGAATCTCATTGCATCTCTATCTCCTTCGCGTAAAGAAATTTGCAAGAAAGCCTTCTCTATATCTGCCAAGAAGGCGATCTTGTTCAAGCGAAAGAATGTCAATAAATGAAATATATTTGAGTTTAAATTAACTCCTTGATATAAACAATCATTTAGAGACAATTGTCATGGTTCATGCGAACTTCCATTAAAAACAATCTTTACCTTAGTAGTTAAGCTTATAAGGTTTTCCTTCAATCTTTTACTTCTTCTTGCTAAAAATACGCTGTGAAACCCTATGTGGAGGACAGTGAGCAAATCTAGGCTATGTCCTTTAGTGTTGAAGAACTACAAAGTCAGAAGGAGGGTTTAAAGGACCCTTTAATTCAAATAATTACAACTCTCCAACTTGAGAGTAAGCCACTACTTGGGCTGAACTAAAATAATATGAAATAAGGTGTGTTAACAATTCAAATACCTAAGTTTAACCTTAAGTAGGACGTCGAGGGAAGCTTAACTCTTAGTGAAATGCAATAATGCGAATTTCACTAACAAGAACTAGTAATTGCAATTGCCTATGAAGGCGAACTTTCCCTAGACAGAGGAAATCTTTGCGCGCACAGCCTTACGGCGATAAATCCAAGACTCTGTCTCTTCTCCCGAGAGTCGCATGGTGCTGGCACCAGGGTGCCTGGGCCGAAGGCCCTACCCCTCATCGAATATCATTAGTAGGTTTCTAACAATATGTATACAAAAAATAGCTTACATTAAATTAGTAATAGTTTTTTTATGATAATCTTAAATGGAGCAGATGCTCACTAGAGTAAAAAATAAAAGAAGATATATGCAGTATTTACAAATTAAAGTCTATACCTCAGCAGTGGTAATTATAATCAAATGTGCAGAAAGCCGAACGAGCTGGTGGTTCTGAAATAAAATACAGAATTAAGCAAGGAAAAGTGCGCACTTTTGGTGTGACAAAATAGAGGTATAAAGGTTACAAAAGACAATTGAATACAATAGTTCATCTATAGAAACACAGGAGAGAGAGAGCAGCAGATACAAAGAGGCACATTAAATACAGAGGAGATCGGATTATGGCATACAATCGTTGAGTATCGCCATGGGACGATGGAAATTATTATCGTCATATATATCATAACTATACAAGGTGATGGAGGGATTATTTAAATTATATAATCCATCGAAAAAAACGTCTGGCCAGGCGAACACAGAACGACCTGACCAGTTCAATTTTTAATTCTTCATGAATTTTAGCATTCCTAATGTACCATGGGGCACATACAATCTGTCTCAGAACACAGTTCTGAGCTGTCTGGAGTTTTGATCGAATGGACTTATTAGAATACGCCCATACCGGGCATGCATAACAAAGAATAGAACGCAACATGGTTTTGTAGATAAGTCCGCTTGGGATTTTTTGGCAGCCGGCTTGAAAACTGTCTCTTCTCCTCGTTAACTCCTGTCTTTTAAACTGCTATCAGATATATGCGATTTGCATAAATATCTCGCTCGCGCTAACTGAAACTTTGAGATATCGATAGGAAACTAAAAATAACTTGGTTAATTAAAATAATGAATGCTACAAGCCCTCTTGTCTTACAACTGCATGGTGAGATAAGTAATATAAAGGTTTAGTCACTTCCTTGACTGGTCTCTTCAACTTCTCAATAATTCCCTCACTCAAATAATTATTCAAGATATCACAGTACTCTAAATACAGGGAATTATCACGTTTCATTCTCTTAACAAGGTTTGCAAGTCGATTTTTTGCAACATCATAATTGTCTTTAAGTTCCTCCCAATTTCTCTTCCAAGGTAACCCAACCTCATATCGTCCGTCTTTAAAACAAACTGTTTCATTGAACATCTCTAGGGCCTTATCTTCCTCATTTCTCAATTCGGTATCTTTAATACCAAGCGATTCTAACTCCCAGAAGTTTGCTAACTGATTATCTAAATCTTCGAAATTGTTTATTAATCCACAATGGTAACTCTTTTGTTTACTTAAATTCATAGACCGACTTACTACCCAACCAAACACTGTCTCTTGCAACACGATAGATTCCTCTTGTAATTTTATTTGATTTGGTTTGAGCAGCAGGTAAAATATATCAGCTCCTAGAAGAGCATCAATCTTCGTTGGTGTATAAAAATTTGGATCAGCGTAACAAATATTTGTTGGAAAACAAATTTTCTTAACGTCCAATTGCTTCGAAAGAGTAAGATCAGTAATATTATCTTCAATTAAAAATTCAACATTTCTTTTAAAGTCTCCATTCGAATTTTCCACTGATGTAACTAGCTTATTTTTAACAGTTAGAATCGAATTATTCGGGCCAGATACAGGAGCATTTATTGCTTGTTTTTTTTTATTTGAAACATATCCGCGATTTCCTTTCTAATTAGGCTGACTTGACTGCCTACGTCAAGAATTGCTAAAATGTTTATTATTCCTCCGTTTTCCATTCGAACCTTAACCACGGCAGTAGACAAAAACGTGTTTCCGATAAATGACTGATTTATGGAAGGAATCACATTTTTTGTTTCGAAACTAATCGCTTTTGGATTTAATTCGCTTGAAATGTTTATTTCATTAGTATTATTCGGTGAGAAAGATACCTTTTGAGAATGTACACCATGGGATGAATTATTATTTCTTTTCTCAAAATGAATCAGAGTGCTATGTTTTTTACCGCACTTAGCACAGGAAAATTTTGAAGAACACTGCTTTACACTATGGTTTAAAAAGCAATTAAAGCACAATCCTTGCCTTTTTAGAAATTCAACCCTATCATTCACTGATACACTGCTCAAAACAATTAAAGGATATTGTAAGTTTTATATAAAATAAAGATATAAGGGAATTTTTTTTTGAAGAAAATGGAAGAAGAGAATCACAAATGCAAATTTTTCTGATTTTCAAACTGTGGAGTATGCTAATTTTGAGTTCGACGTCAAAAACGTCGCTTCAGTGGCAGCGAATGAAATTTGACTTTCAACTGAATGAAAGACAATGAAGACAAGGATGATCGGCATTCAGTGACTGCTTTGTTTCGATGAGTACGATGTCTCAGCGAAGTCATTTAACCGATTCAGAAGCTTGGAGAGTTGTTGGTAGGTTAGAAGGGGGCCAAACTCAAGCCGAAGTAGCGCAAACCATTGGAGTGTCACAAAGTGTGATTTCCAGGATCTGGAACCGTTTTTTGGAAACTGGAAGTGTAGGCCGAAGACCAGGGCAAGGTCGTAGACGGGCAACAACGCTCAATGAAGATCGTTATTTAGTGTTAACTGCTCGAAGACACCGAAATATGAATGCTACTCTTCTCCAACAACACCTTCGCTCGGCTACTGCTAGGACGTTTTCAACTCAGACTGTCCGAAACCGGCTCCATGGTGTAGGTCTGTATGCTCGCCGACCGATGGTATGTGTTAGACTAACATCAAGGCATCGTCGCGACCGCAGGGAGTGGGCAACAGAGCATGTGAACTGGAGGAGAAATGAATGGAGCAATGTTCTTTTTTCTGACGAGTCCCGTTTTTCTGTTCATCCTGATAATAGGCGTATTTTCGTCTGGAGGGACCGCGGCAGTAGGAATAATCCTGCGTTCGTGCACGAAAGTGTCAGATTTGGCGGTGGGGGAGTGTTGGTGTATGGTGGCATCTCCATTGACGGGCGCACAGACCTCTACATCATTCGAGATGGACCTCTGACTGGTCGCCGATATAGGGATGAGATCCTCAGACCTATTGTAGTCCCTTACGCTGCAGCAATCGGAGATGACTTCATTTTAATGGACGATAACTGCAGGCCACATCGTGCTAACCTGGTGGAGGATTTCCTTTTCGAGGAAGGAATCGTACGAATGGAATGGCCAGCGTGTTCTCCAGACATGAATCCAATAGAGCACGTTTGGGACGCTCTAGGAAGACGAGTTGCTGGCCGCCAACCACCCCCACAAACTCTCCAAGAACTGGAAAGAGCTCTTCTGGAAGAGTGGGACAGAATACCCCAACTCGTGATTAATAGCCTCATTGACTCCATGCCTCAAAGGTGTTCAACGTTGCTGGCCGTCCGTGGAAACCATACCCCCTACTGAAAATGATTTCCTTTGAAGAAAACACCTTTTCTTATTCTTTTTTCTGATATGCACAAATTGTGTATTTTCCTTTTGTACACAAATGCGCAATAAAATGCATTTTTTTCTTCCAAACATGTGTAATTTATTCTCATATAGCCTACTACGTCTGTCGACCATGCATCAATCAGCTAAAAAGTTTCCCAGCCACAAAATCCACCTAAAACCGCAATATCCTTTAATTGTTTTGAGCAGTATATATCTTGAAATTTAGGACATTTATATATAATATGATTATCCAAACAGAAACTACACTTAGATGACTTCACAGTACTTAACAACGCAGTTCCTTTAGAACAATGCTTTTGATTCGTGTTCTTAGAAACTATAGACGCTTCTAAGATTCTTGCATGATTTTTCAGAAATTCAATTAAGTCATTCAATTTGGGAACATTATTTTTCTTACCAAATTCGCGTTCGAACCATAATTTTGTTAAAGCATCCAATTTTTGTAACAACACATACGCAAACATTGTTTCAGCAAACCCATCAATTTTGCGTTCTAAAATTTCTAACGCTCTTGTACATTCAAAGGTAATGTCAACTAAATTTAGTAAAGCATTAGCAGATTCACTGTGAATAGGTGGAATTGACATAAACGGCTTAATGTGGGCAAAAACCTGTTCTCGATGATTTGAAAATCTTTCTTCTAGCAGTGACCAAGCAATTTCATAATTTTGATCGGAAACTGGGATTGACTTTACGACTCGGAGAGCATCCCCTTTAAGGGCTGATAATAAATATTGAAGCTTTTGTCCTTTTGACAAATTATCGTTATTATGCACAGCAATCTTAAATAAATCATTAAAAGTTATCCATTCATAAACATTACCAGTAAATGCAGGTAAACTCAGTTTTGGGAGCTTTACGTCTGGGGCTATTTTAGAACAATTATCAACACTTATTTTACCCTGTTCATTCCCAGTACTTTTCACAAAAAATTTCACATTTAATTTATGTAAGAATGTTTTTAATCTTACTTCGATTTTTTCCAGACTAATCTCAATTTTTTCTAAATCCGATTCTGCTTCACTAATATCCACTTTCGTAGGCAATTTGAAGTAATCCTTTTGTAATTCAGCTATACATCTTTTCACGGTGCATACAGTTTCTAGTTTTACTTCAAGTACGGTTATAATATTTTCACTTATCAGTTCAACCACCGATTCTACGAAGATTTCTAAACGGGTGATTTTACCATTTAAGGTAGCTTTTTCACGCTTTAACGAATTAATTGTTTCTTCCATTATTATGCACACAGGTTACACAACACAATCGCTTCGGAAGAAGAGCACACTTTCGTTTTCACGAACTCACTTATTTAGATGTCGCTGATTCGCTTCTAACTCGGGCTCGTCGGCCCATGAACAATTCGTATTATAAATCACAACTTCTCAATAACTCGAAAACATTTATAAGTTAGGACTGTAGCTTTATTTCACACCTCTATAATTATTTCAACACTTTCGCCACAAAGGCGGGAACACTTTCCTCTCCAAAAGCGAGATCGCACTCTCGGTTTTCCCCTTTTTTTGCACAGCACTGCCCTCTGGAGGCATTTTCTATATTTTACAGTTCATATATCAGGGAGGTGAGACTGAACACTGCCGTCGTAAATCGGTAAAGAAGCAATTAAAGGTCTTTCACGACGATATCGAAGTCCGACTTCGAACGTGGTCGCATTGTAGGGTTACGTGAAACTGGGAGGTCATACCGGGCAATAGACTCCCACCTGCAGTGTACAGACACTGCTGTGCAAAGATGTTGGCAGCAATGGTTGCTACAAGGAAATTGCTGACGAAATGAAAGCTCTGGAAGGCCAAGAAGCACAAATGCGAGGCAAGATCGGATGATTGTTCGCCAAGCCTGAACCGCCCCAAAAGTATCATTGTCGACTATTCAACGCATTACAGCCACCTCTATATCTCACTTGGTACCGTCCACAATCTCACGGCGCTTGTTTGAGGCGGGTTTACGCTCACAGAGACCTTTAAAACGTTTGCTTTTGACCCCACAACATCAGTGGAGTCGTCTGGAGTGGTGTCGCAGCCGATCATCACAGCTACCATCAGACTGGCATCGTATAATGTTCAGCGATGAATCCCGCTTCACTATTGAAGCAGGTGACCACTGTGTTTGTGTCTGGAGAAGATGGGGCCAGCGGTCCCAATCAGCCTTTGTTTTACAAAGGCATACAATCAAAACCCCTGGTGTAATAGCGTGGAGCGCTATTTCTTATGCCAGGCCATATACCGCTCGCATCTCCGTGCGGTTGATCCTCTTCCTTGGCCAGCAAGTTCACCAGACCTTTCACCAATCGAGCATGTCTGTGACATAGTAGGCCGCCAGATTCGGGCACCACAAAATATCGGAGATCTGGAGCGACATCTGATGAATGCCTGGTAGAATGTGTCGCTGGAATGACATTAGGAACCTCTACCACTTATTGCCTCGACGAATTCAAGCATGCATTGCCGCTAGGAGCGTTTCGGCCAACTACTAGATTGTGAGCCGTGAACAGGTACTATGACCTTGGTTTTTTAATCCTTTTATTGTGTGTACTAGCCGCTGCGCTGCCAGCCTTCGTCTGGCTTTTAAGTGTACCAGAAAAATACCTAAAGAGAACACCAAACATTAAATTTGAAAACTGCACAGAATTTTACTCTGCAGAACAATTTTATCGAAAAAGAAACAGACAACAACGGAAAAAAATCAGTTAAAAATGCATTACATATAAAAAGCATACAACGAAAAAAACAATATCCCTTAATACAAATATTAATTATCCTAATAAATAAATTAACCAACTTCCCTTTGCAAAATCTGAAGAACTCAAATTTCATAAACAGATTAAGAACTTAAACAGATTAAAAAATATCATGCAAAACTTTTTTATAATTAAA